>CM037152.1:5124785-5204785 GCA_020921065.1 Vaccinium darrowii | reverse complement strand
TTTGGCAGCAACAAAAACAGTTTTGACATTATCACCACTTAATTAAATTTATTGTCTTAAAGATTGCCGGTTAGTGATCTTTTGTTTAAATTTTTCTCACATGTTTTGGGTTCAATCATTTGTTTAAACAAGATAAATTAGAAAAATATTAAAATATGAACAGAAGTTTAAAAAAATTAAGGTAAGATGATAAAAAGGACAGTTCTAATTTTTTTTACTTTTAGACTTCTCTCACTGAAATGACAAAAAAAATACCAGCATGATAATTGAGGCAAAAGTTTCCTTCAATGTTCATTAGGTGAAAAGGGCAATGTGATAGGATGGTCAAATATAAGATAATAAGAACCCTTGTTTGATCTCTAATTTCAATGCAGTCATTTACATACCGCTGACTCCTTTATATTTGTCGATTTAGTAAAATTTCGAGTGGAAGGAGGGGTTTTGAAGTTCGGAAGCCGGGCAAAAGTTAGAGGACTGGCCGAGCAGTTGATTCAATTCAGAGATGAAGAAACAAACAAAGTCTGATTGGATTTTTGCTAACATCATGGATTTATTTTGTAGTGTTAAAACCGGGGTGGTCAGTATAGTTTCAGAAACTATTAGGGGAGGTGCTTGTCATTGTCTAAAACCGCAGGGTGGTTAATGAAATTTGCTCACTAGTATAATACTGCCATTCGGAAAGGGTGGTGCTAATGCCAAAACCATTATTGTTTGTGCCAAAATTACAGTGCTTAAAAACCTTGTTCCATGTGCAAGGTAAAAGCCTTTTATGCACAACAGTTTTGCCACAAACAAAAATAGTTTTGGCATTTTCATTTCCCTTTGAAAATAGCAAACTTTTGTTTCTGTGCATGAACTTACCAGCAGGTGTTCCACCAGCATCGGTGCTAAATGGTGGATCAAGATAGTAATGATCATAGGTAGGAGGGGCGGACGCAGCCATCAGCGGGGTCAACAAATTTACAGCATATGCTCCCTTCGTTTTATTTTTGTGGTTCCCTACAAAAGTACATTTTTTAGATAAAAGCTTATAACATATTGGTGCAAAATTACCAAAATATCTAAAAATATATATACATCTCTATAGAAAATTTTAATCCAGCGGGATTAAGTGACCCCCTTGCCCAAATGTCCATCTGCCCATGATAGGTAGACATCTCTGTCGCATCAATAACACTTGAAAAACTCAGCTAAACAACCATTAAACCATGCCGTGCTACTTGTCTGTCTGGTGGTGGAGTCTCGAAAATGTCTTGTCGGATCTGGCTTTATTCATTTTCGACAAAATCGTTGAGGCCATTATGAGGGGACCACTTGGTGATCAGCAAACCCGTGAAGTACAGGAGTGGTTTACAGTTTGCTGGGGTTAGACCATGGATCGATTGGGAGTTGAAGCTTAGTTGACCATGAAGTCGTTGGTTTTGTTACTTAAGTCCCTGAAAAGTAGGTAACAGTCCCGGTTTTCTTGCGTAGGGTTCAAAGGGAATTCGTGGCTGAATATGAACCTTCTTTGGGGAATGCTAGTGGAATATTCATCCACGAATTCCCTTTGAACCCTACGCAAGAAAACCGGGACTATTACCTACTTTTCAGGGACTTAGGTAACAAAACCAATGGCTTCCTGGTCAACTAAGCTTCAACTCCCAATCGATCCATGACCTCTGTGGGGAAGTGGACTCTAGAAGACGGAAGTATTCAATTGGAGGCGCGGTTACACACAGAGGTCATGGTTGACATCGTGTTTATAGGCAGCACGAGTTCAGTGGGGAAGTCGACTCTAGAAGACGGGAGTATTGAACCTAGTTGACGAATTCAAAAGGGAGCACGTGGCTATTATCGAGGGGACTTTGCTGGAAATCAACGGTGTATATAATAGTTTATTCAAATATAATAAGAACAGTTAAAGCTGGAGGTAGATTGTGGCTTAGGCCATCTCTAGTGGTGTAGTTAAATGCACAAATTAGTCAGTAGTTAGGGCAGTTAGTTAACATTTTTTGTTTTTGTGTGCATAGTAGTGTAGTTAAGGGGTAGTTAAAGTGTGTAAGGGGAGGAAAAAAGTTAACTCAGGAGTTAACTTTGATCACTGCCAAAGCAACAAGGAAGAGAGAGAGAGAGAGAGAGAAGAGGAGAAAAAGGTTGGTAGGGACCTCTGACGCGTCTGGGGAAAAAGGGAAAAGTTGGAGAGAGAAAATGGAGTGGGAAGAGATGAGGAGAGAGAAAGGAACCCATTTTTTACATTTTAACAACTCTTTAACAACATCATTATAACACACATTAAATTAACAACACATTTTGTCATAACAACACATAACAACACATAAATGGAACCCACTTTTTACACTTTTGTGTCATATAATAACACAAATTTAACTCCACCACTACGGATGGCCTTACTTTCAAGGCTCTCTGTGCTGATTTTCAAGGGACAAAACTATTGTAAAGCGCATGAAAGAGTGCAGGTCACAGGCTCTGTGCCTCATCATCTGAACTACAGTCATTTACCCTTATCTTTTCAGCTTTTAGGACGTTTCAAGTTCTTGTAACTTATTTTACTTTTCTTGTTCAATCTTCTAACCACGGAGTCATTTATTCTTATCCTTTCTCTACCAGAGGGAGGGAGCGATTGTTCCCTGTGCATTTTCTAGAGAAGCAGGACCTCTCAGTACATGTTTCTTCATTTGGGGCATAAACATATATAGCCCTTAACGTTAAGGGCATTTGTGGTTTTAATTTTCATAAGTTTTCAATCTTTTTCTTCGTGCAATAAGTAACTTATTTCACCTCTAGTTAATATTGATTGGAAGGTTCACGTCTAATCATTTGATTTGATGAATACAAATATCTAGCTGAAAGCTACACCACTATCTAGACTTCCATGTATTTTCAATGAAGAGTATTTTTTAAATGATTTGCCAAAACCACACCAATGCAGGAAAAAGAACCTTGGCATGAAAAGGCCAAATTGCTGCAGTTTTCAGTGTGCAGGAATTCCTGATGTTTATAATTAGCTGGTTACTGGAAGCAGAAGATTGGGATTGTGGGGTCCTATTGTTGGTGTTAGTATTATTGGCATTTTTTGGATTCTGACAAACCATTGGAGTCTGTATTTTGTTCTTTTTTTATTTGGGTTTGGGAGGTAGCTTAGTTGATTCAGTCTAGATGCTCCACCCTTTGGTTGAAGCTATTGAGAAACTTAGCTTGCTCGTGTCTTGGCTCGCATTTGGATCTTGACAGCTATAAAATTTGCATCATCAAGTCTTCATTTAGAATTAGGGGCTTAAACTTTTTATGATGCATGATCTTTTAGCTTAAGTCTTTAGTGCGAGCAGTAAATATTTTCTAAGGCATGTAGCACATTCTTAAGAGATTCAGAGTGTTGTGCTCGTCTTGCATTACCCGTTGCGCTTGTCCTTCTACAAGCACTTTGCTCTTAAGAGATTCAGAGTAATGTGCTTGTCTTGCGCTACCCGTTGCTCTCGTCTTTTACGAACGCTTTGCTAGTTTGTTTAAACTATGTGGTGCTCATAGCTAGTATTACCACTTACTAGCGCAAAGTATTTTTCTTGAGTATGTGACGTTTTCTCATTGGTCATCTTTAGGGCTCAGATCTTGGCACTATGAAAGCAAATTTTTCACTCTTCTAGGTCAAATTTTGATTGCATTAGCCCATTTTAGAGAGAAAAACACTTCTTCATTTGTTCATGGAATTCTATGAATTAAGGGTAATTTCTATTTTCAATTTGATCATCTTTTATTCATTCTATTGCTATATTCTAATATCTATGTGTATTCTCTAGTTTGATTCTTATCAAAATCTTAATTGCATCATCTAGAAACACTTTCCTCTTATATTTATGTGTTTAGATGCATTAAGTATGATTTCAACTTAGTGTGTGATCATTTTGATTGTCAATCTAGTGCAATACTTTTGTTCACCATGTATTTGCTCTAAATTAATTATTTTCAGCTAAAAATCTTCATAAAAATCATATATTTCATTATCATGCATTGTTGCCTTTGCACCTACATGAGCCGAATAGGTCCGGTGCCGAGTTGACTCAGAGATCAAGACAGTTGTGCTTGTGGAATCCATAGAATCAAAGAAGGTATGCAGTACTACATCAAGAATTGGTGCTAGGTGTCACAAGGGTTTTGTTGTGTAATTCTCAGTCTTGTTAGTCTTATAAACCTTTTTATTTATGGAAATACGTAAGTAGGATTAGGCCATGGTTTTATACTTAGAGTGTTTAGACCCTAATTACGTAGTTTCCACGTAAATCTTTTGTCTTGTCTCTTTAGTTTAATTGTTTTATATCTTGCATATAAAATTTTGTCAATTAAAATGGAGCTTGGGTGAAAGTGATTCTCTTAATTAAACTTTGGAATTCTTTTGATTTATAGTCATTTGGCTCAATTGTTGAATTGCTTGATTAATCAAGGAAAATGACTAACTTGTTTAAAATTGGCCTTAGTTAATTTTTATATTCTGTTCCTATTCACCCACCTCTAGGACTTGATAGTGCATTATATTTGTTTCAATTGGGTGGCTTGGATGGCAATATAATTGGGATGCATAATTGGGATGCTTACTGTTACTGTAATGCCATTTTGGCTTGGATAATATTTGAAGTAATTATTCCATGGTTTTGAAGTGCCACGTGGTGCCCAACAGGCAACACCCTTATTAGCAATGTTATCCATAGAACATGTTTTGCTAGAAAACTTGACTACAAAAGTCTAATTGCTAATTTTTCATCTAACAAAGCTAGAAAAATATATTTTCAATATCTAGTAACTTAAGTAAAAACGCGTATTTTAGATTGCCACTTTAGGCGTAGGCCAAACTCGAACATTCATTTATTAAAATAAAATAAAGGACCTCTTCGTGGTTTGAACCTCAGTATCTACGGTTCCGAACATAAATCTTCTAGTTCTGGACAACTAAAAGTGATTTATTTCATTTTGATGTTTTCTAAATATCAATATAGGAAATGGCTACAATACACACTCCTTTTCTGGTGTGTATTATATGCACCCAAGTTATTTACTGTTGAATCTTAAAAAGTTACGAATCGATTACAAAAAATTACGAATCAATTGCTTGTTAACCTGAGTAACATGTGACCTAACAAATTGAAGTAAAAACAGAAGAGTAAATTTCACTTATCTGCCCTAAGGTTTTTGACATCCCCGATACTTTCTGAAATTCCATTGCCATCCTTTACTTTGCAAATAATTGTCAGATTCCCCACTACCATTACTTTAAGGCTAACAGTGTTAATTTTTTTGCGTAAAATGACCATAGTACTCATAGTATATATCCTCCACCCTGAAAAAAAAAACTTTTTTTAAAAAAATTAAACCATTTTTCATTTAAAAACAAAAAGTGTCAAAGAGAATCTTTTTTTCAAAAAAAACGAATTTTTGAAAGTTTTTTTGAAATACGAAAGTTTTGAAAATATTTTTCTTGATAAAAACTAATTTTTGGTAAACCGTTGTTTAAAAAATAAAGTTTAGAAACAGTTTTTTTTTTTTTCCAAAAATTTGAAAATAATTTTGAAAATAAAATTGTGTGAAATCTATTTTCAAAATTAGGTTTTTTTCCCCCTTCAAAAAACTATTCTCAACAAAAAACTTTCAAAAAGTATCCTATTTTTTTTTAAAAAAAAATCTCTTTGATATGTTTTTGCTTTTAAATGAACAACGGTATAATTTTTTCTGAAAAACTTTTTAACTCTGTTTTTTCAATACGGTTTAAATTACGCCATAGCTATAGTTTGGAAAAATTTCAAGAGTTTAAATTTTCAAGTAAGTTGAGCCGTAGCTACAGTAAAAGTGTTTCTAAATTCTAAGGGAAGAGATGCCCAAATTAGTATTTGAAATTAATTTAGAATAAAGTATCTTCTTATTTTAAAGAAATGACATTTACTTCTTTGAAATACACATTAATCGATTATCCAATCGATTATACATGGTTGAAAAGTTACGATTTTTTTACTAGTGAAAATGTTACAAAATATATTTGTGAAAAGTTACAAATTTTTGTCTAAAAGTTACAAGATGCAAAAAAATGTCACGAATCATAGTTGAGAAAAGTTATGATTTTTTGTCTCAAAGGTATGAGTCCCACAAAAAGTTACGAAACACACAAAAAGTTATGAACCGCAAGAAAATGTTATGAATTATATTGCTAAAAAGTTACGAATTCTTAGTATACAAGTTTATGAAACTCATAAAAATGTTTTGAATGACCGGTCATTTATTAGGAGGTGGCGCCTAATTTGATGTATATAGGTGTTTGTTTTCTTTGCAGAATTATCTTATCACATACTAATATCACTAGAAGTTAGTCATGTTGAAAGATTTTATTGAGTTGAGGGATGATCACATACCAACAATCAGGCAAAAGTACTCTCCAGATGAGGACTCCGCTTCACCACCAAATGCTGCAGTAATACTTTTTCCTTTCTTTCTTCTCCCCTCATGCTTTGCTTTACTTATAGAGAGAGAGAGTCTGCAAAGAAGGTGGAAGGGGAATTTCCAATGTTCAAAGGGAGTGGTTTCTTCCTCTTTCACAATCAAAAAAAATGTCAAACTAGATACAGATCAACTTCTACAATAAAAAACTAAATCACATATATACGGATTTCATCGTGATTTACGGATATAAAAAAAAAATTAACTTAATTAGTACTAATAATTATTAGTTGAATTCAAGGGAGCAGGCCGGGGGTGCATTCAAAGAGGAAAGTAATTTGTTTCTTCCTCTATCACAATTCTCAAAGCAAAGACAAATCTGCTTCTATCACTACAAGAAATTACACCAATGCCGACTAAAAATGCTGACTAAATAAATTTATTCGGCAATTGGTGTACCATTGCCGAGTAAATTATCTTACTCGCTGAAAGTACACCTTTCCCAAGTAAAACTTATACTTTAGTCGGGAACAATGTGGCGCCAAGGCTATTTTTTGGTGGGAATTCAATGCCGGCTAAAATTTGCTTGGCAATTATATAGTATTTTTTCCCGACTAACATCTTTGGTCGGCATTTATCAAATTTTTGAATACTACTTTTTTTTGCGCCAGTTTAAAAATTCACGGAATTGTTGGCGGGGGATTTTGGTATTTTCCGGCCAAAATTTAGCAAGCAATTGTATAAGGATCAAATGCCGAGTAACTTGTTTAGTCGGCATTTGTCAAATTTCCTTTCTTTTTTTTTTTTTCTGAGATTTTGCTTCAATACCCACTTGTAATTTAGATGGTAGTTATCGTCGGATTAAATGTCTATCGATACGCGATCTACTTTATTCTTGGTAGAAATGTTGTACTCCATAATATGTAAAAGATAGACTGTTCGGATCACCGAATAAAAACTCAGTTGGGGTTCTAATTAAGGGGGCTCAAGCCTAGGGAGTAGAAGACTGGAATGAGTAGCTCAAATTTACTTGGAAGTGTATCTAAGACACTCATCAACTTTCTAGGTAAATTCTGGGTAACATTTCTGGGACATGGGGTTGCTGCAGCCCCTGCACAGCAGATATTGTGCACCATCCGAGCTGTCCGTTGCTCGGATGGATGGCTCAGATTTTACCTCGGCACCGTTGCATCCGAACCGTTCATTGTTGTGCATGCAAGATAAAATTTGAGCCGTCCATCCAAGTAACGGACGGTCCGGATGGAACACAGCACCTACTGTGCATGGGCTGCACATTGGTTCTTCCTCTTTGACAATGAACGAAAATGTCAAACTAGACACAAATCAACTTCTAAAAAAAAAAAGGCGAAATCATTTACGGGTCTGGTCTTCATTTGTGTGGATTTCATCATTATTTACAGATCTTATCGTCATTTGTATCACCATTGACTGATTTCATCGTCATTTGTAGATTTCAAAAACGGTAAACCAAGGGGTACAGATCCATATGTACAGACCGTGTACAAATGGGGTCGGGGACCCAATTGTGGGTCTCAAACGATCAATCCGAACCGTTCAACCATCTCAAAATTGAATTCTGAGTGGGCCAATTTTTTAATGAAATGTAGTGATTTTGGATCGAGCTCATACAGCCATCTGATTGCCTCGATTTGTGCGAGGACCCATTCAGAATTCAATTTTGAGATGGATGAACGGTTCAGATTGATCGTTTAGCACCCACAACAGGGTCCCCGATGCCGGTCGGTACATGGTCGGTACCGGCGGTTGGTACTTGTAGAACGGTTTCTTTTCAAAAAAACTAAAGTTGATTAATTGTTGCAATCAAAGAGATTCTCAATGCAAAGACAAATCCACTTGTATGCATTGGCTACAATACACACCCCTATTCAGATGTATATCATACGTACCGCTAAAAATGTTACTAATTAATTACTTCTTATGAATAAAAAGTTAAGGTTTTTTTTTTTCATTGAAGTAACGAAACGCACCAAAATATCATGAATCATACAGAAAATGTTATAAATTATATTACTGAAAAGTTATTAATCATAATAAAAATGTTATGATTGTCATGAAGTGGCACAATATGAATTTTAAGGTACACACTTTTAATAGAGGTGTATTCTAACTATTTGACCGAACTCTATAGCGATATTTGGAAGAATGTAGTACTTGCTAAAATATACATCTAACAGTTACTCCCTCCGTCCCAATTTGTTTGCTCACTACGGTTATATGTGTCTTTTTAAAACTCTTATAGTTTTCAATCTATAATGTATTGTATATGCAATATGGTTCTTATTTGATTGATCTCAATTAATTCTATAAGACAAAATTTTCAAAAACTTTTCAAAACACTACAAATAAAAAGTTGTAACGTTTAAAAATGGCAAGGATATTCATAGTGAGCAAACAAATTGGGACAGATGGAGTAATTAAATTTAACTTTCTTAAAGTCCACAATTTTTGTTTGACTGGCAGTCTTAAGGTCCACAATTTATTTTTTTTTTTTACATTTATATGATGCCTTGCCTTGTTTAAGTCAAGATATCCGGTCAGCACCAGTCTTTGTCTGGCCACGTGGCATGATCACATGCCAAGTGACATCTTAGTATTCTACAACCGTCCTTCGTGATGTCAACATGGGACGAGATTGGTCATGTGGGCACAAGCATGTCCTTGCGTCCATTATGCTTCAAGATCGTGACTCGACCCAACACCTCGGCCTGCTCATGACAATGCGGGTCCGGGTGTCAACCCGATATCTTGGCCCGCTCGTGAGGACACAAGTGGGGCAGCCTAATTTCCCATCTGGCCGTTGCCTGTCGGGTTGCCCACACGCAAACCAAATATGTACCCTGGCCTGCGGTGACAACACGGGTGGAGCGGCACAATTGCCCGTCCAGCCGTTGAGGCGTTGACATCCAGGGCTTAACACACGAAGACCTAATACCTCGGCCCACCATGACGATACGGGTGGAGCGACCCGATTTTCCTTCTAGCCAATGGTTGTTGAGCTGCCAAGGCTAGGCTCATTTGGAGGATCCAGGCGTAGAACCCGCATTCGGGTCCACTATAAGTAGCAATAACATGAAAGGTACTAACATCAGACCTTTCAAATTAAGTGCCTTCTAACAGTAATAAATCCCCAACTACCACCCAAGGATGGGAAGCATATATACCATACAGATCAAGAGTTCTCAAATCTCAATTCTTCCCATAAACTCGTTCTACCAATGGTCTTATTGAAACCATACACAAACCAATCACAAAAGACTGCAAATCTTGCTCAAAAATACAAGTAATTGGTCAGAGACATGAATTATTGACCTTAGGCCGAGTACTCAAGACCTGAGATTTAAAGCGGGGTTTGCTCCCTCTTAAGATTTCATGTTCTTTGTTTTTTTTGGTAATTCGGAATATTATAGATTAAACAAACTACAAGTTACGCAACAAGAGTGCGATCATAAGTGTATCACTACAGACCATAACGAGAAAAACCCAAATGCAACACCTGCCTTATGTTAAGGCAGTCACGTATCATATTTTCCCTAACGAAAAATGGCATGACTTCAGTGAGGACAAGTTGCTCATCTTGTTTTGCTCGCATCTTGGCCAAGTGATCTGCACATTCATTCTTGTTTCTATATATGTGCGTGAGCGACGATTCCGTCCGAGTAAGAAGTGTTTTCGCATCGTTGATGACATTGTTTTGAGGGTGATTCCCGGCTGCCCCTTCATTGATCAAGTTCATTGCAATACTAGAGTCTGACTCAATCGCTACCTTTTGCAAGTTTTTCTCCAATATGATTGTCAGTTCTCTGTAAATTGCCCAAAGTTCCGTCTCCAAGCTTGTGTCTGCCAGCGTGTTGGGTCTGCCACCATCTTTCATGTTAAGATTTCATGTTCGATATCCCTCAAGTGCTATCAGTTTCTTGAAAACAGTCCGTGCGCGACTTTAATTGAGTGGGCTGTGGGAGTTGGCCCCATGCCAGTACTAGTCGAGGAGTGTATAAACCAGGCGAACACTTGGGTTATCAAAAAAACTGGTTCATACAACTTTATTCAAACTATAGATAGGCGAATTAGGTGACAAAATCTTTCGATTAACTAAACGATAATAGGAATTAGGAAGTTAGGAACCATTGATCACCTTAGTTTGAGAACTCTATGCAGTGATTTTTGTGATGTTTTACATTATACGTCTAAAGCGTCCAAGTGGTCCATATGTTTACATAAAGGCCATTTACAAAATGTACCTAACCCAACTAGAACGGAGGAGGAAAACCAGAACAAAATAAATGGACTAAACTACACTTCAAAAATCATAGTACCAGTAAATGGAGTCACCGGTAATTTATTTACAACATATACATATATACAGTTTTTATGACCGAGAAATCATAAAAAAATAATGACCGGGAAGGCTTTATCGGAGCAATTTTTTCATAAAACTACACATATACAATTCTTATGAAAAACTGCAAAGATAAAGCTCTTCCCGGTCTTTTTTTTTTTTTATGATTCCTTGGTTAGACCCTTAAAAACACACGCTAAACACATGAACAGTTTGGATCATCAAAATTCAATCGGGATGGTCAAAAATTGGGAGTCCCTTATCGTAGTAAAGTAAGGGATCCCTTACTAGAAGTGGAATGATGACATGAATATAAAAAACAGATGAAACTTGGATGGAGAGAATACTTTTTTGTGGCTAGTCCTAGCTAGGATATGATTATGTACTCTATTTTCGGCGTAAATGACTTGTAATTGAACAGATCGAAGAAGAGATCCAGTCAAAGTGCGCCAAAACTGACTCGAATACCTTGATCGTTAAAAAAACAAAAATTCTTAAAATATTATTTTTCTCTCATGTACCAAGACCAAGAACAAAACTTAGAGTCAAACGCCGAGATCAAAAGTCCAAAACCCTTATGCCTCACAAACCAAAAAATTACTCCTAAAAAGGACTTAAAAAAAGGTAGGAAAGAAGTTCACGATTAAAAACTCGAACTCATTTTGACCTACGACTGCACGAGTAGTTCAATATTGACCGACCAATAAACTATGGGTACACCGTCAACAAATGCAGTGTGGAGTCCATCTCAAGACACTATATAAATGATCGGAGTTGTTTAATTCATATAAATTTTTCTTAAATAATCCCTAGAAAAAATCAATTAAGTTGGATATTGATAAACGATTCATCAATTCCTCACTCAATTTTATGACAGGAACTTAAACGAAGAATCGACAAACCCGTACTGGTATTCAACTGATCTGATTGTTTAAAGTGATCCTTTAAATTTTATTTTTAATTTTGTGAGCGACACTGATCATTTGTATGGAATGTAAATGGTTCCAAACAATTTGGTGTGTATTTTGTGTACGCCAAATATAGTCGGACTCTTACGGTAATTTGGTTGGGTTTTGAACCGAAGGTAGGTGTGGCGGGTCCCACTTTGGACGTCAAAAACCAAGAGAGGCAAAGGCCGCCGTTAAAGTGTCACTCTTGGCCGAAGCAACCAACTGATACCGCCGCCGATACCTCCTTCCCATTTTCCAGGTGAAAGACCTCTCTCTCTCTCTCTCTCTCTCTCTCTCTCTCTCAATATACCTTATATATGTGGAGTATCTGAATATTGGGCTAGTTTGAGTTCAATTATCATTGATGAAATCAAAGGTGTTTGATGGAATTGGATCTTAGCTCCTACCCAATAGTACACCAACAACTGCATTGACCACTTACCAATTGGTACAAAGATTTTGTTGTATTTTAAATTCGTGACCTCTGAGTTTGGTTTCTGAAGATCTAATGGTTTTATGAGAGTTTTGATTTGTTGTTCTTTTCTTTCCATTTGAAAACAAGTAAAATTGGAGGGTTCGGTTTTCTTTTCCGTAGAAGTGAATTGTTTATGACTCTGATTGCAGCTCGTTTCAGGTGAATCTTGGGCATTTTGAGACCATTTTGTGAATTCAAGAGAAATGGCTGTGTAAGTACATCTTTTAACTTCCAAGACTTTCTCCAACTGGTGCCAAAATGGCATTGCCACAGTTATTTTTTGGCTGGCTACAGTGACAAAAAAGCCAAAAAAAAAAAGCAAGGTGGCCGCATCGGTTTGGTGTCATTTTAGCACAAGTTAGAGCATTGAATTAAACCCATCTCATTTTTCAATGCAAATTAAATGGCTTGAATGATATGCCAAGTTTGGCAATTGCCAAATTTCGCACCACAATGGCATTTCCAAAATTGAGTTTGGCACAAGGGTGGAGAGGGTTTTGCCATTCTTGAGGCCAAATTTTGGCTTTGTCATGGAATTGGCACATGGGTGAACTTGCTCATGTTCCTTATTGATTTCCTGGTCGTAGTCCTTCTTTAGTTTCTTCTATTTTTTCCATCTTCTGAGTGCAAATGTTAAAATATGAATGTTTTGTGTAGAAAATTGGGAGTTCCTTAAAATTGATTTGAGTTCTGTTGATTTACCCTAGAGTTGCTTCTGCTCCTGGAAAGGTCTTGATGACTGGGGGATATCTTGTTTTGGAGAGACCCAATGCGGGGGTTGCACTCAGTACGAATGCTCGGTTCTATGCAATTGTGAAACCACTTTACGAGGAACCTAAACCTGACAGCTGGGCATGGGTTTGTGCTTACTCTTTGAAAACTTTCCTTTCAGAGTTGACTGTTGTATGTTTACGTTTTAGGCTTTTTTGTAAGTAGTACATTTTTGTGCTTTTGCACATGCCAATGAATATGTTGGTTGCAATTGGCATATATTTTTGGTAAAATGATGGTTGTATGAAGTAAGGAGGTGAAGTTAACATTAACTTCAAATTTGGGGATATGAGCTATGACCTTTAGTGCAGTGATGTTTTCTCCAATTGGTGAATAATTAGGGTCTTCTCCGAGGCTATAAATTTGACAATATTACCTTTCTTCTGTTTCTTGGGAATTATACTGATGTGCAAGCTCAAAACACATCCATTTAAATGAAATTTCTCTGTAAGATGTTGACTGCGGAGGTTGTGACAGAGCAAATCAGAGAAGAAGAAGAAGAACTGAATTGTATTACTGAATGATAAAGAGTACAATGCTAATCACAAGCTTAAATAAGGAAAACTTAGAAATATATACCTAAAATGGAAGATTACAAAGAGATAGGGTTACGCCTGATCTATGTCATAAATAGAGAATCAAGATACGTCTAATCTACACCTTAAATAGAAGATACAAATTAGAGACATTCACACACACACCCTCAAACTGAGGATGCGAGAGCAGAGAGTATTGAGAGTTTGCCAAGGAGAAAACGGAAACGAGCAGCAGTGTGGGTTGCCTAATGTATGCCATAAATAGAGAATCAAGATACGCCTAATCTACACCTAAATAGAAGAGGCAACAGCAGTTGAACTGCCAAGTACTCGCATACTGCGAATTGTATTGATTGATCGTTTTAATATTTTTCGGTTTCTTGTGTATGAAGAAAAATGATGAGAAATGCATTTCTTGTTTTTCCTTTAAGAATTCTATATCTTCGTGCTCAATACCTCAAATTATTGTTTTGTTTGCACTTTTAGGGATGGACAGATGTGAAATTAACTTCTCCTCAGATGTCAAGAGAAACTTCTTATAAAATGTCGCTAAAGCATTTGACACTTCAATGTGTCTCTTCGAGGCAAGTTTGTGTTGATGTGTAACGCTAAATTTTTTACTTCTAGTCTCATGTTTTTTTATGGAATTGAAGAAGGCCCAAAACATTATATTTTGATTGGCTTCTGATCTGCATAACTACATTCAAACCATTGACGAAAGAAAAATGGTATATTTACTCATTGATGTGTTGCTTATCATTGTTTCCTAACGATATCAGTGAATCAAGGAATCCCTTTGTGGAATATGCCTTGCAATATTGCGTAGCAGCAGCCTATGCCACATTTGACAAGAGTAAGAAGGATTGGGTACACAAACTTCTTTTGCAAGGTAATGTTTGATGCTTCATCTTTCTTTCTAAGTTTAGTTATTGCAATTTGCGAATATCTATATGTTGATTGGACTATTCTTGCAGGTCTTGACATTACTATCTTAGGTTGCAATGACTTCTATTCATATCGGAATCAGGTATTCTATCTTTTCTAATTTATTTCCAAAATTCTTTAATTCTTTAAAGTGATCCAGAAGTTATTCTTCATGATGATTATTTCGATCTAGTTTTGTACTCCATAATGGTTATTTTCTCTCAATCTATTCTTTCAATGCTTGACAACATCCCACAGGTACCACTATGCACTTCTCTATTCATCACCAGAGGGAAACATTATGCTTGTTCCTTCGGATGCTGTTTTTTCTTGTGGCCTTTTTTCGCATAAATCTACCAGTTCTCTTTTGGCTTTTCACCTTTGGAGACTATATCAGGGTTATGCAATATAAATAGAAGACCGAGATGGTCACCCACAAAATCAAAGTTAATAAATGATGGCATGCTTTGGGATGGTGTCAGTCTATCACCTTGGTTGGGAGAACTGCATGTTAGTGCACTTGCATATGAACAAACACACAAGGATTATTACTTCTTTTACTTTGACATGAAAGTTCAAATCTTGATCATGCCATTAATGGACTTTTCCTTTTTTCCATTTATAGCATGGGTTTTCAAGCCCTCCTAAGAATGTGTCATTATGTTGTACCTTGTTTTTTCATCGATGTAGATTGAAGCAAGAGGACTCCCTTTGACACCAAAATCATTAGCTTCCCTTCCACCATTTACATCAATTAGTTTTAACGTTGAAGATGCAAATGGAGGAAATCGCAAGCCTGAAGTTGCAAAAACTGGATTGGGATCATCTGCAGCTATGACAACTGCTGTGGTGGCTGCTTTACTTCAGTACTTTAGAGTAGTTAATCTTCCCTCCTTTTCTAAAGATCAATACCAGGAAATGGAGAGTACTGTGGATCTTGATGTGGTGCATGTCATAGCTCAAACTGCTCATTGTATTGCACAAGGGAAAGTTGGCAGTGGATTTGATGTTAGTTGTGCAGTTTATGGGAGTCAGCGATATGTCCGCTTTTCTCCTGAAGTGCTTTCTTCTGCTCAGGTCTCTCTCTCTCTCTCTCTCTCTCTCTCACATATAATGCATTTACATAATACGTATGTATATATGTGTAGGTAAGTACAATTCTATGTTATGTATAACAATCATACATAAGGTTTCTATACGGTAAATATGTTGTGACTGTCCATTATTTCAGAATACATGATTCAGGGTACATCTGAATCTATTGCCTGAACTGGAAAAATAAAATGACAATGAGATGTAAAACGTAAATTTTTTCCTCAGGTTGTCAAAATTCGAGGTTCAATGTTTTTTATTTCAAACCGGGGGAGGTCAGAGGGGGAGTGTTACTCCCTATCGATTGTTTTTAATGCAGTATTAACATATCCATGTCTTTTTGGCACATTTGCAATAGCATTAGCATTCCACTTAGGGATTACTCATTTGTCATCAATGATCATTCAGTAGTTTATAAATCTCTAGGGCATGAAGGCTTATTTAAGTGTGTGATTCTGAAAAAAATTTATAAAAATTCATGCTGGCATCGTCTTGATAAAATTGCAAAACGGATGTTTCTTTTAGGTTTTTCTTTCTAAGATAGTTAATTTAATCACTGTTTGTTTGTGTCCTTTGTGAAGGCAATTGACCTACTTGTGGCCTTGTCAATTCAGGATTTAGGTTGCTGTGAGCCGTAAGGGATTGAGGACAGACTTGACTCTGGATTAGATTACCTGAATATGTTAGCCATAGACCTTACACTTGATTCTAATGATTCACCCTTGACCCGAGGTTTCGATGAAGGAATTGATGAGATGCAGTCTAATAATGTGTGTTACTATTTTATTTCTTGTGTAAATTACGTGAAGAAAATTAAATAAGTTTGTGGAATAATGGCTTCGAGTCTACAGCAGTGACAAACACAAATCCGATTGCATTTTTTTATGTACTTCCACCTGAATGAGTTCTCCTAATATGGAGTTGCAGGATGCAGTTCGTGGTAAAGAGCTAGAGGAAGTCATTGGAGATGTCTTGAAAGGAAAATGGGACCATGAGAGGAGTAAATTTTCATTGCCACCATTGATGAATCTTGTAAGTACATTACTGTTTTACCTTAAATTTTGCGTGCGTAGGAATTTGGAACCCCATGCTCACCCAGGAGATGTTGATATGTTTCTGACCAAAAACTATGATGAAAATATGCCACTTCCCTCCTAATACATTATGTTTGTCAAAAGCTCAAAGCTACTTTCTCATAAGGACCTTGCTTTGCAGACATTAAAGATAACAATTCATCCTTTTCCTTAATTCTTAATGAAACATATCCTTCCGAAGCTATTAAATTTGTTACTTTTCTCTTTCCCAAATGGATTAAAATGAAATGTACACCGGGCAAGAGCTGTTATCTGTTCTTTGAAAAATTGGGAGCCTGTTTTTGTGTTAGTTTCCGTCATTGACACTGATTGTAATGCATGTGCAGTTACTTGGAGAACCCGGAACTGGAGGATCATCCACAGTATCAATGGTGGGTGCCGTCAAGAAGTGGCAAAAGTCTCAACCTCAGAAGGCCCTGGAAACTTGGAGAAAGTTATCAGAAGCAAATTCAGCACTTGAAATGCGCTTCAATAGTCTAAGCACAGTGGCTAAAGAACATTGGGATTTGTATAAAGCTATTATCGAGAACTGCAGCATGCAGAGGTCAGAAAAGGTAAATTCCAAGATGTGTTAGCCTTTAGTGATTTGTTAGTAGAGGTATTTGAATTTTTTTGGATGCTTAACTGATGAGAATTATTCATATTGAGCATATTGATATCTCCTTGGACTATGGAATTTGCAACAATCAGAGTTCATTTTTCCTTTGTTGGATTCTGTTTGGCTGCGTGGAAGAGGTTAATCCTTTGCTATAGGCTAACTTCAGGCCACAAGTGATTATTCCATGCTCGTATAGCATTGCACCATAGGGGCTCTGCACCACGCATTCACTTTGGTGTGGGCACCAGACAAATGTGTGGTTAGTACGCTCTCTGGAACATGCTCCAGGAGCATAAAATAATTTCTCGTAGGCCACATGCCCCGACTTTGTACTGCAGCCTGCTTACTCAACTCTTGTGTGTCCTTTGTAATTTCAGGAAAATTATCTCTCATTAAATCAGAAACGTTTATTCTTCCATTAAAACAGGCACAACAAAGCACCTTAGGATCTGTTATCCTACAACCATTTTTTTTTTTAACCGGATCCTACAACCAAATTCGTCCTCGAATATTTACCAGTTCCAGGTCTAAAGACCAGTGACATGATATGTCTTGGATTCAAAGAGAACAAATTATTATGGGTTTGAAATTTTTACTTTTTTTCTTTTGTGCCTGGTAGAAATGACTCTTGCAGTTAATTATTCGTCCAGTTTGTTCATTGAGAGATAATTCTGTAATGCCTAAATTTGAAGTCCATTTTTCTGGGCCTCGGATTTTTGTCTCCATTTGCTCCGCCTTCTTCATCTCTTTGAAGTATAACCACTACCATCACTTCGAAATTCAATACCCTCCAGGCCCCCAACATGTTTGGTACCTTTTTCTGTCAAAACAAGTCGTGGCTTCGTTGTTTTCTCTTTTGTCCAGCTCTTTGGTGCACATGTTGTGCACTTAGGCAAAGTAAGTTGCTCATTCTCTTGTGCTAAAACATATTCGTTTGTAAATTGCTTACCCAAGTTCTTTCAACCCTGCGGAATCCTTCGGTGATTGCTTAGATAATGTTAAAATGCTTTCTGCATGGACAGTGGATAGAGCTAACCAGCAAACCAAGTGAAGAAGAAATTGTTAAAATGTTGTTTGGGGCAAGAGATACTATGCTTGAGATCAGGCATCACATGCGCATGATGGGTGAGGCTGCAGGAATACCGGTATGTTCTCTGTAATTGGATTCTTGTCTCCTCCTTTTCCCCAGGGTCGATGGTGTATTGAAGTGTGAGACATTTTATTATTGCTGCCATTCATTTTTACGATCATTTAGTTCAAAGTTTGAAGGAAGCCTGTTTTGCTATATACGCTTTATTTCTCTCTCTATCTTTTTATTTGGGTAAGAATGTTAACCCAGAACCAACGGATAAAAACATCCGTCCATGGTGGGCTTGATTGAAGAACATCTGTTTCAGGTAGATTGACACCCATAGAAACTCCCTACTCCAACTGTTTAGAATCACTGCTATGCCACGAGCCATCTTGTCCACAACAAAAGTTTTACACTTAGGCTCCGTTGTTTCAATGTAAAACATTTTACAATAAAAAATCTCTTTGGAAAATAATTTCAAATGTTTATTTTTGGGTGTTTGGCTGCGTCATCAAATTGTCATTCCTCGTGACAGTGAGTTCGCAATGAGCCTTTCTTTTGGGAGGGCGTGAATAGACTTATCTCCTTTACTCGTTATACACGGATACAAACATACATATATGTATGTAATTGTAGAGAGAGAGAAATGTTGGTTGATTGCATTGAATCATTTATAATAGCTAGGGAGCAACACAGAGTTCCAAACGCGAGGTTCGTAAAATGACTTCCGACCTTTTCCAAGAAAAAATGTTTTACCCACATTGTGTTCAACCAAACACATAAAAATAGAACTTTTTCTAGGAAAATATTTTCAGTTGAAACAAACAAGCCCTAGAAAAATAGAAAAGGGGATCGTATGACGTCAATTTTATTGAAAAAAAAATTTAAAAAAAGAAAAAGAAAAAAAGCAGATGTTGGAAGGTAAACTCTTTAAAGTATCTGTATTTGTCCCCCCCCCCCCCCAAAAAAAAAAAATTCTGTAAAGCATGTGTCATGCAGTACCATAGAATATACTACACTTTCCCGTTGTCTGTTGATTGTTTTTTCATATTCAAATTCACAGATAGAACCCGAATCACAAACTCAGCTTTTAGATGCTACTATGAATATGGAAGGAGTTCTATTGGCCGGCGTTCCTGGAGCAGGTGGTTTTGATGCTGTTTTTGCTGTCACCTTGGGGAACTCAAGTAGCGAAGTCAGCAAAGCATGGAGTTCACTCAATGTGTTGGCCTTGCTTGTGGGAGAAGATCCTCGTGGTGTTTCTTTGGAAAGCAGTGACCCACGGACCAAGGAAATTACATCAGCCATTTCTTCAGTACAGATCAATTAAGGTGAAATCCCCCAGTGTACGTTGATTTGTAGTTTTAAAGGAGTCATCTTGAGTTTAGGTGGCCACTGTAATCTTAGGATGTGTTTGATAGAGCTAACAATAACAATAAAAGTCCGTTTTCGTAAAGGTAGAGGTATGAGTATGAGTAATCCAAATGCTTCTACCTTTGTATTCCCTCCTGTTAAGTCCTTAGCTTGGACCAATTACATGGAAAGTGAGAAACCAGAAGGATTTTAATGCTCTGATTTTACGCGGGAAGTCCATTTTGGTGATGTAGGCCCTAAAAATATTCACTCTGCTGTTCTTTCAGCTCCAAAAAGTTGGTTTGCTTTGCCTGAGTGAGCTCTTTCGTTGATGGCAAATAGGGGTGGGCCTGCACTTTGACCTAGCTCTTAAAGTGAGTCTAGTAGTCTACGTTCGTCATTGGTCCCATTCTGAGATTAGGGGCGTATCCTGTGTCTTCTTTCTTTTCTTCTGAATTCGGCTCAAAGTCGGAGTGAGGTTTTTTTGGGGGGTATCAAAATGTAGCCCTAAATTCGGGTTGTCCTGTGTAATTGGGAGTAGAATTGAATGTCCACATGTTTCTGATAGCCCTCTTGTTTCTTTATCTTTATATTTACAAAAGATTGGAGGAGAAAAAGTTGTATCCACATGAACAGAATTCTGGTACAAGGCATCAAGAAATGGGTTTATGATTTCCTATTGATTTTCATGTAGTCTACACTATGCCACACCAATATAAAAGTCCCAGCTTTGAAAAGCACAAATAGATACAGCATAAATTATGCAAGTTCTTGGTCAGTGGCCCATCAAACCGAGCCTTATGTTCCAATCAATTGGGGTCGGCTACATGAATTTTTTTTTTTTTTCCTTTGAGTTCTATAAGGAGCTGCTTGTTTTTGGTCAGTGGAAAGAACCTTATTAGCATCTCCAACCTTGATTTCAAATTTGGGGATGTCGAACTGTTTTGAAAGCTTATGTGAAAATTTGACATGCTATCCCTACTCCAACCGATACGCTAAATTTCTTACTCATTTAAGTATGTTTTCACTTTAATTTTAAGTTTTGGCAATTAAAGTAAATTAAAAGAAAGAATTTAACATCACGTGTCCAATGACACCTAAGCAACTCACATCTTAGTTGGAGTTAGTTCGAATGCGAATTCATCCTTTTAACATCCTTGGTGAAGATGCTCAGGGCATCACAGGAAACATTTATCCTCCGCTGATCATCAATTTGACACCAGCTGTTGCTAATTAGTATTTTGGGTCCTTGTGGTAATGATGAATGCAGATCAACCCCACAAAGGTGAACAGATCATTCATTCGCACTTGTCTTTTCATTGAATGCTCCTCCTACATTTTTTCGCAAACTTTTTTTGGGATAATGCTAGGGGTACATAACTTTTTGTACATAAAATGTACAAATCAGTTGGTTCGGGACTATTTCAGGTCCTGTACGGATAATCGGAGCCGTTTATATTCTTCGAAGTAATATTTTATTGTACCTCATAAAAAAAAAAACAGCTCAATCGGATATCGGTAAATGTTCCATTTGTTTATCCAGTTTTTAGTTCAAATAAAAAATGGATAAATGGATGGAATATTTACCGATATCCGATTGAGCTGATTTTTTACGGGGTACAATGAAATATTATTTTAAAGAACATGAACGTCTTCGATCATCTGTGTGAGACTCGGAATTGGCCCAAATAAAAACCTTTGTACATTTTATGTATAATTTCTCTGTACCCATATCTTTTTCGCTTTTTTTTTAGGGTGTACAAAAAAAAAAAACCTTTCAGAACAAGACGGGCGATGAGGTTGGAAATGCAACTTTGGGTTCCCACACCATTACAATAAATGTGTCAATGTAACACGAAGCCATTTTGTTCCTCGTCTCGAAAATATAACTTATATAGTAGAAAAATTGAGAGGCTCCATTTTCAAAACTTGATTGAAGCCTCATAAATCTCAGGGTTGGGCCTAATTGAAAGCAAAGGAACATGCTGGGAGTTCTCGACCTATTTAATTTTAGGTACATGGCGAAATTGATGGTTGCTAAACTATAGCATTTAAAAGTTAATTGGGTTTACAGATATTTTTGTCATTAAATATTCAAGGATTTTTAGGCATTTACATTTACGAGGTCTTAAGGTCCATTGCTTGTAATTTGTGGACAAATTATTTATTTCGAGGTATTATAAAATGCCAATTGTCAAAAAGAAAGAACAAAAAATCAGAGTATTCCATTTGTAGCTCTGAAAGTACATGGACGAAACAAAGGTTTGGCACTGACAAAGTAGAACACAAAACATTCGACAGACTATTTCTATCAATTACCTTCTCTACTATGGGACTCCACAAATAAGTAAAAGAGACTCTTTTTTTAGCCAGAAGAAAGAATTTCCATTAGAACAACCAGCATACAAGGGATACTGTTTCAGAAGTACACAAGGTCAAGAGTACAACAAAACAGATCAACAACAGCAAAACATGAACTGTAACAACAACAAAGACCAGAAACCACAAAAAATTAGGTAGCGTCCTGAAGAAGCCGGCCTCCGTCCCCACCTATCTGGGTGGGACATGAAGACAGAGCATGCTTGGCAAGCAAGTGAGCTCTACAACCTCTTGGCGTGGAACTTTTGAGATCCCAAAAAAAAAAAAAGGCGGTGGATCTCCATGATGAGGATGTCAATAAAAAATCTATCCCTGTGGTGACTCTCATGTCTCCCTACTAACTGCGTAACAGCATTATAACAATCAGTACGGATATAAACAACATTAAAGTTATTATTTAGAGATCAACCAATTGCTTCTTGAAGACCTAGGAGTTCGGTTTGGAGGGGTCTATTGCTATAAGAAGATATTGCCATTTGGTTGATCAAAGACTCATCCGGCAAGGAAGCCGTTAAGCCCAAGCCACACCGGAGGTTTCCTTCTTTCCAAGCCTCATCAACATGCAGGATGCAAGTACTTTGAGGTAAAAAAGGCTCTCTCACAAAATCAAAGAGCAAGCAAAACAACTTATAAAAAACTATTCCCACATAATAATGCACAATTAACTATTGATGTTACAATGTACAAAATTTTTCATGTTAACTCTTTTCACATCTATAAATATTGTTTTTAAAGATTGTCTTCGATTGCGATCATTCTCCTAGGGAACGACATACTACTCCCTCCGTCCCTTTTTTATTGTGAACTATCCCATTTTTGGCTATCTTGTAATAAGTGGGTGTTTTGAAAAGTTAATGGATGAAAGTTTGTACAATTATTATTTTTTGCCATTTTGAAAAGTTAGTGGGTAAAAGTTGGTGTGAAAGGTGTAATGATGATATCTCTTTAATAAATTAAATTTATGAATCAACACACTTAAAAGGGACGGAGGGAGTATATCATTTGAAGAACCCAAATCTTCCTCAACAAATGTTAAGCATCCAAGAATTGATAAATGAAGTGCCGGAGAGATATCCAGAGAATGGATCTGATCCTTTAGCCTTATGTGAAGACACACAGAGCGTGCGCTGGAAGGACCTACGGTTCTTCTATAATAAGTAGGTGAGGCTCCGTGCATGCACAGAGTTTTGTGCTCATGGACAAACGATTTTGTTTTTAGTTTTGTTTGTGTATTGTTGTTAATGCCTAGTGGTTTTGGGGTGTCCTGTTTTGTTCATTGTTGATTGTGTGAGGAAGATGGGAGAGGGAATGTTGTTGGATGAGGATTAAACGTGAAGTTCCCTCCTGCATTATAAGATGGTTCCTTAAAACTATCCTTTCCCAAATAAAAATCGACCCAACGTCTTCCACCCAAAAGAAATGAGATGGGTGTTTGGTCCTATAAAGCATCCACTACTTTTGAGTACGTGAAGAAGCACAGGGTGTGCAGGAGGAAAGTCCTATGTTTATCATATCATAGAAACAAGAAAAAGGTTCCAAAAAATGTAAGTGAAACATCTTAACCTTCTTTTTGAATTGTATTGAGATATAGTGCAAACAACTGAATCTGTGAATCTTTTAGGTAACACGATCAAAGATACAAAAGTTTCATATCTTTGAGAAAGAGGTCGAATCAGAAGAATATGTTAGATCAATTGCTTGCGTCCTTGGATTGTAATTCAAATGATGTTTCCCTAAGCGTAGGGTTTAGGTGTCGCATAGCATGATAACCGGAAGTCCGGGTCGAGTCCACAGAGACCGAATGCGCTGAGCATGTTGTTTGAGTCGCGAATGAAGGTTTAGCCTTAAAGCGGCAAACTTGGCGTTTGTAATTTGGGGGTGGAATTCACTTAACTTCATGAATGACTCGGAAGATTAAAAATACTAATTAAAACAAGGCTAAATCAAGGGGTTCACAACACCCATGCCTTAGGCCGATTCGTTCTCCTCTAAAATAACCGGCTCGAAGCTTCATTAAACGACCCCAAATGGAAGATTTGGTACTTAAACTCGTTTGACTAGAAATGGTGTTTCTCAAATAGTAGGATTCTTGTGCCATTTATTCAAACATTTTGATTGACATAGCCCTAAGCATCACACGTGCCAAGCCCTTGGCTACGCGTGATCAACGGGATTAACAAATCCAAATTTTGATACATAAAATCAATCCGTACTCTTTGATTAACAAGCGATGTTTGCAATATGGCGAGGAGAGCGAATGAGCCTAAGTCACGGGGTGCTAATCACCCCATGACCAAGCCAAAAACGACTACTCGATCATTACTACGTAAAACATGACTATTTTTATGAAGGAAATAAAGAACATAACATGTGACGTTAAAAACTTATTTTTAATGAAGATCCTAAGTTTGCCTAACACTTTAATACTTGGGAAATTAACTAACAACTAATAGAAACAAGTGTTTACTAAAGATGAAGCTAGAACAACATAAGCATTAAAAACTTGAGAGAATTGAAAATAAACTACATATAGTGAAAGAGGTAAACAAGAGTAGCAAGATTAATAAACATGAAATTAACATAAGACAAACACTTACATGGGAAAAACTAGAGAGAGAGAGCTTCAAAAGCCTCCAATGGAGAGCAAAATAAAGACTAGGAAATGAAAGAGTAAAAGTTATGGGAGAGAAGGAGAGAGGAGAGTGTATATAGTCTACCCTTTCTCTCTGTACATAATATCTAATAAAGCTCTCACAACAACTTAAACTTGCCATTAATAGAATGTTCAAAAAGTAGCAGAAAATTGACTTTCGGACTGATGTGGATCGATCCACTATGAGAGTGGATCGATCCAGAATGCTCTGGTGTCATTTGGACGAGAGTGGATCGATCCACTACTGGGAGTGGATCAATCCACTATTGCTGATGCAGTGTTGGCCTTGAGTGGATCGATCCACTATTGAGAGTGGATCGATCCAGAATGCTCTGGTGAACTTTTGGGGTGGAGTGGATCGATCCACTATTGGGAGTGGATCGATCCTGAATGCTCTGATCATGTTTTGCACTTGAGTGGATAGATCCACTCTCAATAGTGGATCGATCCACTATTGGTCCGTTGATGTCTTTGGTCACTCCCTCGGCCTTCCATGCCTCCGGGCCTCTTCCAAAGCATTTGAATACATCGTGGAACCCTTGGGAGAGGTAACCTATGGTCGCGTGGTTGCTTGATCACTCCCGAATTCACCGGGAGTCCATGTGAGCGTGCTGCACAGCTTCCAAGCCATCGACTTGTCTTTGTGACTTTTTGGCTTTCCAGGCCCGGTGTTGGGGTGCCATGGGGCCCGTGGCCCTCGGTAACGTGGCACGGTTCTCAAAGTGCTCCAAATGCGTTTATTTCGCGCGTTCAACCTGTAACTTGACAAAAACACTACGACGCGCATATCAAACATATAAGGCGCAAAATCGCGTGTGTGTGAGATAAATGAGTTAGACAAGCCCCGGATGTTTACAATATTGGAGGCTTATCATCAATCATCCTTGAGTCCCCCATTGTCGGGGAAATGGCATTCTACAAACACTTCGAGGACCACAAAGGAGATGTAAGTATCTAACATTGTCCTTAAAAAGGTAGATGTTCTATTCATCAATCATTTTCACCGTCTTTAAAAAAGAAAGAAATAGTCAATTAATTGGGTAGTGGTTCAAATCAATAAGTCTCAATAAAGCAGAAAACCCCAAGTTATGCTACAATAAGCGTGATTAATTTTTGTGTTTTCTTATGCAAGGTATCTTGAGAGACCCGGACTCAACACTTGCCAAGCCTCTTAAAACCAATTGCCTCCACGCGGTTCTCATTACTGATTTTGGGGAAGAAGATGGAGTTAAGTTCTATTTTATTAGGAATTCACATGGCAAACCATGGAGGTATAAAGGCTATGAGAAAGTCGAAAGTAGTCTGTTTATGAGGGTACCTCTATAGATATGGGTCAAAAGGGCGAGCGAATCACTCAAACAGACTACTTTCGACTTTTCCATAGCCTTTATACCCCCATGTCTTGCCATGTGAAGTCCTAACCCAATAGAACTTAACTCGTCTTCTTCCCCAAAACTAGTAACGAGAACCGCATGGAGACAAATGATTTTAGGAGGCTTGGCAAGTACTGAGTCCGGGACTCCCAAGATACCATGCATAAGAAAACCCAAAAGTTAATCACACGTATAGTAGCAAAACTTGGGTTGTCTGCTTTATCTTATTGATTTGAACCACCACTGAATTAGCTGACTAGTTCTTTGTTTCTTAAAGATGGTGAAAATGATTGACGAATAGAATATCTACTTTTTCTATGACAATGTTAGATACTTACATCTTCTTTGTAGTCCTCGAAGTGTTTAAAGAATGTCATCTCCCCGACGATGGAGGACTCAAGGATGATTGATCTAACATTTTCTTCTGATTCGTCCACTTTCTCCACTTTCTCAAAGCTCTGAAAGTCTTGTATCTTTAATCCTGTTACATAAAAGATTCACAAATTCAATTGTTTGAACTATACCTCAAAACAATTCAAAATGAACTATAAGATTTTTCACCTACTTTTGAAATCTTTTTCTTCTTTCTACAATACGATAATTGTAAGTCCTTCCTCCGGCACACCCCATGCTTCTTCATGTACTCAAAAGCAGTGGAGGCTCAATAGGACCAAACACCCATCTCATTTCTTTTGGGTGGAAGAGGCCGATATTTATTCAGCACTTCATTGATGAGTTCCTAAACACACAAAACTTCTCAAGTAGCTTTCGGATTCTCCAAATAGTAGACAATTTTGCATGCAGTAAGAGCAGCAATTGCACTGCAAAAATTAGAGCCAAAAGGCACCATCACATGATGTGGACAACCCCAAAAAATTCAGGAGCAAAATTTGATGCAAATCAAATAGAAGAACATGAAAGAACCAAGCTATAACAGGCCACACAGCAAATAAGCAAATCCAATAGCAGGAAGAAAAAAAAAAAAGGCTTCCAACTAGTGCGAAGAAAACTTACCATAGATTAAACATCTTTCTATTGGACAGTCAAATCTCAGAAATACCATGGATTGAGGTATGGACGGGAGTTACGTATTGAATGATGGAATGAATAGAGCCACGTAGCGCGTAGTATAGCTAATGTTGAAAGCTCCGCGTAGTGTTCTTTTTCTTAATGAACAGGAGTAGTCAATTGTAGAAGTAGAATAAGCAGCTCCTCTCTCTCTCTTTTAGCTGGTATAAAATGGCTAGAACCCATCCCTATTTACACTACTACATGGAATGCTAGTCCAAAGATATTTTCGTACAAGATATACTTTAAGGTAAATTCTAGAATTACACATGCGATTAATTCTCACAAAAAACTTTAGATATTTCACAAGGATATCCTATGGCTTCTAGAGCTAGATATTCTAGAGTTCCTAAAAATTAAATATTTATATATCCTTCAATAATATCTTTTGTCTTTGGGCTTTGCCAATTGAACTTGTTCGGACTTTACTTTCTTGTGCCTAAACAAAATATAAATCTAGTTTCGGGAATGTACAAGCCGGCCCTATTTTTTGGAGGAGGTTCCATCCAAATCCTCTTTTGTCATGCTATTCCATCCAAACCCTTTCTAACTATACTTTTATTATTTTTCGCTTAGATGTGTTATTTACACCCCAGAACTCATACCTCCTAGCAGAATTCACACCCGGACAATTCACACACCATAACAATTCACACCCCTATCCCAACCATTCACACCCCAATAATTCACACCCGACAACAATTCACACCCCCAAATTCTTAGGATGTGAATTCTAAATTTTTTTAGGGCGTGAATTTTGAATTAGAATTCACACCCAATTTGCATAATTCGCACTCCTCAAATTACACAATGCATTTTCCCCAAACAATTTTTACCAACGATGTAAAAACAGAGAACATTATTAGAAATGGAGTAGTATTTTAAAAAAAAATATTAATTAATATAAAAAAGAGAACATTATTTTGGCATCCAGTTTCTCTCTTGGAGCACTACGCCATTCATCACGAGCCCTTGTCTTCGTCAGACTCTCGGACCAAATTATAAATAAATAAAAAAAGAGAAAGTCGGGAAAAAAATAATAAAAAGCTTGAAATCAAAGTTATTAATCTTGTACCAATGAGCATACCGTTTTTTCTACTAGAACGGTAAGTACCAGTACCGATGTGTATCTCGGTCCCGTTCCAAATTTAACGTAATAAATATTTTAAATGTATTTAATATATATCTAGTGAAAATTTTTTTCTAAAAATTTTTAACAAGCTAAGTAATTTGCTTTTTACTTCAATTAGGAAGTAAAGAGACTGTCAGATTTTCTTTTTTAAAAAGGTGAAAATTATGTAAAAGTAGATTTTATGGAGCCTTGCACCATGTGTACTGGAAGTCTAAACCACACACTATGCGTCAAATCTCTCCCTCTCTCTCTACCTCTTTCTCTATGTTACCCCTTCTCCTCTCTCCTCTTTCTTGGTCTAGAAAAACCATTTTTTCCGGTGAAGTTCGGCCATCACTCCAAATCAACCAAAAAACTGTGTTTTTGTGTTGGAAATCCAAACAAATCTCTGCTTTCTTTGTGTTGGAGCTTTGCACCATGTGTTTTTGTGTTCCGGTAGAAATATCGTTCTATCCCGGCCGGTCCAGAATCCGATCGTCATCGTTGTCATCGAGCAGGTAGAAGTTCAACGAGTCTGATCGTCGTCGTCGAGTTCTACTGGCGGCGATCCTGTTCTAGCAGCCACTAGAAGGGGGCGGCGCGATGCAATTCAATCCGTCGAGCTCGCTGCGGTACCCTATGGGCGTCACATCGGCTGGGGTATTATGGGTATTTCATTTGAAACGGGGCTTATGCAGATAGGGTTTGACATTGGCTGGGGCTGGACGAAATGATGGAGACAAAAGGGGACCGGCTTGGAAGAAGCCCAGTTTATGCTTCAACAATGTTAATCATAATTAATAGAGTTTTTTTCGCTTTTGTCCCCTAAACTATTCACATTTTTTCTACTTCGTCCCTAAACAATAAACCCACATATTTCGTCCCTAAACTCCGATTGCAACCCATGTGGTCCAATAGATAATGGCCCATCACTTTTTGGACGGAAAACTGTCTATGCACACATATATGTGCCCACAGATCGCTCCATGGGCTCCACTACGATGTCCCACACAAATAATCTAAGCCGTTCATTATTTTTTAAATATCTTTTCGAGTGGCCCTCAAAAAGTCAGCTACTCGAATAACTCTAAGTATTTGATCTAGTCTTTCAATTTTTTGATTAAGTGTTTTGATAACTCGATATACTTTAATCAAAAATTGGAATGTAAGACCAAGCACTTAGAGCTATCTAATTGAGCTAATTTTTTACATGATCACTTAGAAACATATTTTAAAATTAATAAACGGATTGGATTGTTCGTATGAGACTCCGAAGTGAACCCCACAGCGTGATCTATGCACACAAATCTGTGTGCCTAAACGATTTTCCGTTCAAAAAGTGGATCGGCATTATCGATTGGACCAAATGGCCTGCAATAGGATAGTTTAGGGACGAAATAGGTGGTTTTATAATTTAGAGACGAAGCAGAAAAATTGTGAATAGTTTAGAGGATGAAGCCCAAAAAAAAAAAAAAAACTCTAATTAAATACAACTAAAAGTAGATACACCCAATAACACCAACAAACTATGCTTAAATTTTTTTTTTTAAAATTTAAGATGCAAAATTTCCAATCTCTCAACTGGGGTCTATCACATTAATGCTTTCTGATGCCTTAATTAGGGAAAACAAAGAAGAGCCCTTATATGATTCAGGCAAAACACAATCGGAGTACGGTTTTTTCTTCTATATAAGCCCTACATTGAGGTTGAACTTCTATAAAATTGTTTGAAAGATGCCATATCAAACCCCTGTACACATGAATATTTTTAGTACGTCCCAAAATGATATGCCGGTTTGAGTTAAAAATAATAAAGTACATTTTGTTTAAGAAAAAGTAGAAACTTTTTTCATGAATTAAAAGATCTCATTGATATCTAGTAAATCATTTAAAAAAAAAACATTTGAATTTTTTTGAAAAAAATCCTTTATTTTTAACTTATGGTTTGACGAACCGAACTATTCCTTTGGGACGGAGGGAGTATGACAGAGTGTGTGAGAGAGAGTTTATTAAGCAATTACAATAGAATAAAGAAGAAGGGAATGTTCAAATATCAAAACAGAGTTCCATATGCTGACTTTGTGGCTTGGAGGAATCAAGGAGGAGTCCCACTCCCAACCTCAACCAATCCAGATTAATGGCATACTTCCCCTTCTCCTATAAGTATGTAATCTTGCAGTTGCAAAAAAAATTATAGCAGAAAATCAGTGTGTTTTGGTCAGGCTTATGAACTGGGGTCAGGTATTTTAGTGATTGTAAAAATCTCCTCCAAAAATAATCTGCTGCTCGTGGATCAGTGGAGCCACCTAAAAATCTCTGTCCCTGTTTATGTCTGTGCATGTCTGTTTGACTTTGGGCACAACTTACGGCTCCGTTTTACTAGGTGGATTATTGGCTTTTTGACATTTCACCCTTTACGAGGCAGGTCATTCTTCTCACTGCATTAACTACAAAGACAAAATACACACACACAAAAAAAAAAAAAACAAAAGCCCAAAAAACGAGCTTCATGTTACAGGCCCCAAGTCTCATAACACGCGTGCGGTAAGCAAACACGAGCGTGAAGGCCTGTCTTGAAAAATTTCCAAACTACTAAAATTTGTGAGACCAAGAGTGCAGAGCGAGGCTTGAGAGCAAGCTCGGAAGCACAAGACCATACGCATACTACAAACCCCAATCGTACCTAAACGGAATACGAATTGCTTACCTCGCTTTCTTCAACCATCTTGTAGTAATCCTTCAATTCTGGTGTACAGGTATCCAACGCCTCTTGTGGGTAGCTTACGCAGGCTATCACTCTTTTGGGGTTTCTAGTAGCCTTCTTTTCCTCCGCAGGTGTGGGCGGCAACAGTCGAAATAGCTGCTGCAGTTGTCGATCACTTTCCGGCAACCCTAATGTCGGTTTGAATGCTGACAGGCTACTGCTGTTTCCATGACAAACAAACTGCCAACAACCGCAATTTCCATGCCCGTACTTCCCTAAACAGTGAGAAAGTATTTTTCATGTGGTACTCCATATGTGTTGTATTGGTAAATCTACGGGACTAGAACTTTTGTGTTGGTAAATTAGGCAACAAAGTCATATGTGGTGTCTTGGGATTGCTGTGGAGTATCGGTTTTTTCTTTTATCTTTCCTATGTTGTTTCACATCATTAAGAAGGAGCTTATCACCACTGCTACACGACCTTATGTGTGTGTGTGTATAAAAGAATCGTTGTACAAACGATGGAGCATATGAAAGATAAGCGCTTTTAAAAATCGATATGGACATGTTTCTACCGTGGAGTTTACAGAACCTGTTAAACAATAATTTTCATTTCAAAACCTGTTATAATCTTTGTGTAGATTGTTCATTCCAAAGCTAATTGGTAGAGAACCAAAAAATGTAGAAAAATAGGAACTTCCCTATAAGGAGGAGCTAAAAGGATACCCATTCACCGGTAACAATCCCTACAAGAGCAGGTTCCATCTTTAAAATGGTGGAACTGATTCCGATCCCTAACTGTGATTTCTCGCTCGTAGATCGATGAAATGAACTTCGTGTATGTGTGACAATCACTACACATTCTAATGTTTCTGACTATTCTTATAGGACAATCCTGAGAGGTATGAAGCAGTGCAAAGGCAATCGCCAGCTTCTGGCTATGGCTACTCAACCTCCGCCTCTTCTCTTCTTCGTCGACATCATGCAAAACTACTGATGTATCGGGGGAATAGCCTTCAAATTTCAGCTGCCATTCCATCTGGTGAATCATCTCGTAGACTCCATCACACTTGGGAAATGACGTGTCTTGCGAAACAAATCTATACACCTTCCTCTTCGCCTCAACCAAGCTGAATCCGGGCGTTTGGATCAACCCTTTGCACATCATTTCCTTTCGTGTTTTCACCACATCGCGCCACCTTTGAGATTTTGCATACAGATTCGATAGCACCACATAATCACCAGCATTACGCGAGTCCAACAGTGATAGCTCTCTAGCTGCAACCTCCCCTATCTCCACATTTTGATTAACCCTACAAGCATTAAGAATCGTTCGCCACAAGACCTCTTTTGGCTCTATGGATATGTTCTTTATAAACTCACAAGCTTCTTTTAATTTTCCAACTCGACCCAAGAGATCTACCATGCATCCATAGTGTTTAATTGTGGGTACAACTCCATGTTCCAATTCCATTCTTCCGAAATACTTGAGACCCTCCTCCACAAGCCCAGCATGGCTACAAGCGTGTAGCACACCCACATAAACAACGTCATCTGGTTTCAACCCTTGTGCGAGCATTTCATCGAACAACTTTAGGGCTTCCCGGCCTCGCCCGTGCATTGCCAGCCCCGATATGATTACAGCATACGACATTTGGTTCTTCTCTGTCATTCTTTGGAAGATAAAAAGCCCTTTATCTAAAGAGGCACATTTTACATACATGTCTATTAGGGAAGTCTCTACAATAACATTAAGGCCACTCATGGTCCTAACTAAGGACCCATGTGTGCACCTTCCCAAATCAAGGGCACCCAAATGGGTGCAAGCAGAGATCACATTGACTAACATACTCTCCTCAGCTCTCCAACATCCTTCACTACCCATATCCCTAAAAATCTCAAGGCACTTTTCCCACATGCCCAAACTTGCATGAGCAGCAATCAGGGAACTCCATGAAGCAACACTCCTTTGATCCATCTTATCAAAAACAGCACAAGAGAGACTTATCTCTCCACACTTCCCGTACATGTTGATCAAGCTATTCTGCACAAACAAATCATCTCCAAACCCTAGCTTAAAGCAATGCCCATGAATTTGTTTCCCCTCTTTAAGTGCTGGCAGATTAGCACATGCTTTTAGAAGAGGTGGGTATGTGAAATTGTCAGGTTCCACCCCACACTCAAGCATTTCATCAAACACCTGTAAAGCTTGTTCTAGGTTCATGTCTTTGACATGGCCCCTGATCATGTGATTGAATGCAAATGAACCAGGTTCCTCGATTTGGCGAAAAATCGAGCAGGCATAATCCATACTGCCCCAGTTTGAGAGAGCACAAGTGGCAACAAGATTACTTGCAACAAAAGAACTCCAAAATATCCCCAACTTGAGGGTGTGGGCATGGGCTTGCTTGAATTCTCTCAAGTTCTTGCATTTCTTTACAAGGGAGACACATTCTTGTGCCCTCAACTCGAAATTGCATTCTGGGTTTTGTGGGAAATCCTCCAGAGGAATCAAGAAATGGTTTTGGAGGACTGAAGTCATAAAATTCCTAACTTTTTGCAAATCAGAAGTAAACACAGACCAATATAAAACCCATCAAACCTGTAGACTGAATGATGGAACTGATGGAAAAAGGCAATGGGTGTGGGCAATTTGAGCAGAAAAGTAATCAGAGATTCAGAAGGTGAAGTTGAATTGGTGGTATGAGAGCTGGTGCCACTATAATGTGGTCTGAATCACTTTTCTCCGTATTTACTGGTTTCCCAATTGTATGCACATAATTGGTTAGAAGGGAATTTGAATCTCATCCATGAAATCCAGGAAGCAAATTTCAGCCGTTGGAATTTTTTCCAGATTATGGGACATGTTGATAGAGTAGATAGGATAATGTTCTTCGAATAAGTGGCTCCACAAGATATGTCTAAGAAGCTTCATACCACTCATCATATTGCAGTCTCAGTAGATTTCCACAACACTAGGCACCCCTTGGGTGGGGTTGCAAGAAATATCCTTTAGGCGTGATGATCTGCTTGTGACCGAAATGGAATGAGAAATAGACAAATAGTGAAAGCACGCGTAAGTTAGCTCGGACATTTTAACTCGTGGTGATAAATTGATATGTGGTGATAAATTGATATGCTACGTTACCTTTTGGATGAGGAAAAGTGCCTCCGGAAGATAATTTTTCTACAATCACACATATTAAACAAAACACTTTAAGCACATACTTATATTTATGTGGAGATTCCACACGTATAGGTGGTGCAGTATGTGTAGGTCTCCACATTAATTTGAGTGTATAAATGTGTGCGGTCGTAAAAAATTTGACATAGTTATATTGCTTTTGATGTATTTGTATCCACAATATACTCACTCTGTGTAGCTCGTATAACGTATTGATCACTGCATAGATCATTGCTTTTGACGTGTAGCCTTGTTTTCCGTTTGATTAAATGGGAATTCCATAAAATCAACACATTTTCATTTGTTAAATTGGGTTAATTTTAGCAAAGGGTTTCCTCATTTGCTAAAATCACCCACTTAATTTTACAAGATTCTCATCTTAGCAAACAGGAAATAAGGCATTCGGTACTTGTTCACCGCTAATGTATCAAATTCAGTTTGTTGGCATGATGTATTACCACGAATTACGAACGTTATTGCGTTCTTAACCATGCGACTTCGTACACAGTTTCTCATTTGATTAAATGAGAATTTCATAAAATCAACCCACTTTTATTTGTTAAAATGGGTTGATTTTAGAAAATAGTTTCCTCAATTGATTAAATCAACCCTTTGATTTTATAAGATTCCTATTTTATCAAATGAGAAATTGGGCAAGGAGAAGGTAAACAGTGCCGAGGGCAAAGATTTACTTCTAAGAATATTAATGTCTTTATTCAAAAAACATGGCATTTGTTAGTTTTGGTCGATTTTTTTTGAATTATTGGTTCGTTGTTACGAGAGGAATCTAAAAAGTCAAAATTTATTATTAAAATATTTAAAAGTGCACTAAAGACAAAAATAATCTAAAATAGTCTTTATTCACAAAAAAAATTTAGAGTAGTTAATAATTTTTTACTCTTTAGATTTTTCTCGTCAAGACGAAACAATAATTCACAAAAAAAAAATGACGCAAAACTAAAAAATACAAAAAAAATAAATAAATAAAGGCAAAAAAATAAACCAAATAAGAATTGGATCAAACACATTAATGAATTTAACAATAACAATTCGAGTACTTTGATTTATGGGAGAACGAAACAAAAAAATAAAATAAAAACCAAATTTGTTTGGCTATAATAAAAAGTAAAAAGTTCATGGTAAGAATAACAAGCTCCTCCCTAATATCGAGGTAGTTAAACATCTATCTACTATGATTCTTTGAAAATAAGAAAAGGTGTTTACCTACAATATGCTATTGCATGCCAACCATAGTTTATCAATATTATACCCAAAAGAAAAGAAGAAGGAGAAGAACCCATAATTAAAAAAATTAAGCAATATTGTACCCAAAAGAAACCCATAATTAATCAAATGGGGTACTTAAATGGGGTACTTATCAATCCTATTAATTGAATAGAAAGTCCTTCTTCAGTGTGGAAATTTTATGTCCAACTCAAAATAAATTAATAATGAGTGGAGAGGTCCCAGCATTTTATTAAAAGTGATCACTGATTTTATATGTATTAATTATCAACACCTCGTTAGTTATCAAATGATACAAATTCAAAAGGTTCGTCATTTACTTAACGGTCCTTCTACTGACAGTCTACTGAGCTAACAATAAGACAATTCTTTAACCGGTAAGAGTGTAAATCGGCAAAAACATACTCTTATCGGTCAAATAATTGTCTTAGGGGGTGTTCCACTAACCCAGTTTTTTTGAAAAAATTGGTTTTTCACGGTTTTTTTATGTGATGTGTTGTGAGAGAATGACATGTCTCGGTGTTTGAAAAAAACAGTTTTTTGTTAGTGGAACACTCCCTTATTGTTAGCTCAATAGACTAATTAGAATCCTCATTAGTTAAACACTTAATCAAACCAAATCAATCCGCTTTCGTCGGTTAGTTGACCCTTACTAATGATTGTCGACCACTAGCACTATTAATGATAAGTTTTGCTGATAACATCGTGTTAATCAACCCAAATCATTTTACAAAATAGGTTAAATACTTAATTATATGCAGGACTACATATGAATTGAGATATTCACGAGAAGCTAGAGTTTCGGTTCCGTATAGGTTCGACTCGTTAGTACACGAGCTACACACAAATTAATTCTAGCATGACTCAATTATAAAAAGCTGGGCTAAGTTATAAAGGCTCATGTATTAACTAATCGAGCTTGAACACTTCGATGCTAAATGAGCCAAGCTCGATTATTTGGGCTAGACTTGAACTCAGGATATACTAGGGATGACAATCTTGACCGAATCGATAGGTACCCAAACCGTAACTGTCCTTCTCCCCCGAACCATAACCGAAATATTCCCCCGTGGGTGAGGGAATGGTTTGGGATGTGGGATAACCAAACGAGTTTGGTTCGATTGTGGTTTCAACTAATAACCGAACCGTTACCCGAACCAATCCAACCCGAAATAGTATAATTACAAAATTACCCCTTTATATATACTTACATAACCAGTTTTAGGATTCGGTCGACTCATTTCGCATTTGGTGTCCAAAGACCCTGAGGCAATCAGATCTGGGGTCTGTCTCTCTTTCTCTCTCTCTCTCTCTCTCTCACACACACATAGTTTGAGCTACCCAGGAGGGTGGGGCATGTCTAGTAACCATGGAAGGACCTTCTTCAATAATATTGCAGAACTTGGAGTTTTCGATTACACCCCACCGACGAGAAAATCAATTCTCATACCTCATACCAAAGTTGATGAACGACAGCTTCAATGCAATAGCCGTCCGAGAAGTTGATCTTAATAAGTCAGACCGTGGGATTTACCTAGTAAATTCTAAATTATCAAGTTCTATAACAAGGGTTCGTTTGTACTTTTTTTTTTAATCTTTGCATCTGAATTTTTCATGGTCTTTTCAATTTTCCTATCTCTGTATTTGAATTTTCCATCTCCAACTCGGTTACCTAATCGGTTAGAGGATTACCCAAAACCCTTTTGGTTCAGTTATGATTCAATCCTCCTCTACCTGTTCAGGTTTCGGGACGGATATGGGTAGCTTTTCGGTTTCGGGAATCGGGTACGAATTTACCAATACTTGAACCGATCCGCTCCATTGCCATTCCTAGGATATACTAATTTTGTACGAGCCAAACTCGAATACATGAAAGCTCTACGTGGCAGGTTTGGGAAATATGTTGGGTCCTTCAAATTCCCGGTCTGTTGGCTCATTTCTTGCGTATCATAATTGTTTGAACATTTTAAATGAACTAAACAATTTAATTTTTTGAATGTAATTTTGAGTGACCAATTATGTAATATTGACTATCGAGTTAGTATTTATTCAATCACTTTTCAATCTAATAATCATATTTTGTGGAGCGCACATCATGCTAAACCCACATTTGGGTATTGATAGAAAATCTCCTCATTCAATTAATCCCAATCCCAGTGACAAAAAAGGAAAAAAAAATTCCAATCTTACTCCTAGAAGTAGTAATTGATATTAGGGAACTGTCACGTAGTATATTAACACTCTTATTGACAATAAATTCTCATGCAGTTCTTACATTTACTCCTTGTTTGGAACTTGAAGATAATGGAAGAAAGGAAGAGAAAAGAAAATGAAAGGGAAATGAGAGGAAAAGCGGCCGAGACAATTCTCATGCCGTTCTTACATTTTACACTGGATCCCGTAAAAATACGAGAAGATTTTGAGCCCAAAAATAAAAAAAAATACCAGAAAGTGATGAATGGGGTTGTTCCACACAAACTGACTTTTCTATTTTTTCGTTGTCTTTATTTTTATTATTATTTTTTTTGCGTTTGCTAGTTTTGTGTCAAACTTTTCACATCTTTTGATTCATCTTAATGCGAGAAATCGGAATTGGTTGGATATTTCTCAAAAAAATTGGGTAATTCTCATAACTTTTTACTTTTCCAATCCTCACGTCGAAACGAATCAAAAGACGTGAAACATTGGGGCAAAATTAAAAAACACAAAAAAAATTAAATAAAGATAAACCAAAAAATACTTATAAGTCAGTCGGTAGGAGTGCGCAGCTCAATAACAACCCTGTAGTGCGGCATTCGACCCGTTGATCTCGATAATCAACAGCTCACATTTTATCGCGACAATAAACGGTTTAGATCATACAAAGTGATGAGTTGAAATCAAGATCATTTATTGTGCAATCAACGAGTCGAATGTCACACTACAACCTGTAGTGCGGACATATGCAGTGTGTCCGCACTAGAGGATCCCGATTCCGGAGAACAACCCACTGAGTTTTACACAATGACGCCTCGTGGACCCCACCTCTCGCCCGGTACTCCCGTGTGCTCCCACGATCTTCTCTCTTTTGTTTCCGAAGCACCAAAAAACAAAAACAAAGCAAAAAAACAAACTTCTCTCTCTAAAATGGCCGTCTGATTTGTCACTCTCTCTCTCTCTCTCCCACTCTCTGCTTGCTTTGTTTTCAGCAAATCATCTCTCTCTCTCTCTCTCTCTCTCTCTCTCTCTTCAATGGTGGATTGGTAAAAGAAGCTTTGCCCCCTTTCAATTTTCAGTAACTTTCCAAGGTTTCAAAAGTAAGAGCTGCTCAGATTCATCAGAACTGTCCCTTTCTCAGGTACATATATGATCTCTGTGTTTGTGTATCTTTGATAAAAGTCGAAAGTCTACTGTAAAGTTATTTTTTTTCGGATTCCTAACTGATATACGTATGTTTATAAGTGTAGACGTATATAGAATTGATGATGCAGCGGTCGTTAAAAGTTGAAGAAACTGTTTTTCGTTTTGGGATTTTGATTTGCTTGGTGTTTGTTGAGCACTTAAGCTTACAACGTTTATTATATTGTTGCGTTGAAGTGATTTCGAAGCATCTGGTTTCAAGTTAACAGTATTGTTTTGTTCGAATTTCAAGTTGAGCTTTGCATAGGGTTTGATTTGCTAAAACTCGTGCTTGGACTATGGAATTTGATGTCAGTTCTTTTCAATTTGAAGGCTTTTGAAGGATGGCCCTTGGATTGCGACTCGTGTGGTGCTGACTTTTCATTGCTGAAAATTGGGATCGGCTCGAATCCCCTAAAATTTGGGATTTTAACCCTTCATTATTCGTTTTTGCTGTGAGTCGCGTGGTTTTGATCACACCATTTCACTCTAATTGTTTGACTTGGTACTTGGTAGTGTTTGGTTTTCAAAGTTGTCAACCAGCTCATGTGTTTGGTTACTTCGATATAAAAGCCTCGTTTGTTAGTTTGTATCAGCATAGGGTTTGACATAAGGTGGCAGGAGCCTGAGGTTTCAGAAGAGTAGTTTGAGATTGATGGATGGTTAAGAGACTGTGGATACTGGATAATAGCTAAAGGGTAGTATTTGTTGTGGATTAGAAATGGAGAGAGATGGAGGAGAGGACTGGAGGGAGATGGTGAGAAAAATGCTCCCTCCAGGTGCCCCCCTCCCAGATGAGGAATCTGAACTTGATTACTCTATAGCAATCGAGTACAAGGGCCCGCCGGTTTCCTATGATCTTCCGAGAGTTGAACCCCTTGATGTAAATTCAGCTGCGATTCCCACTGCTTCAATAGCAGAACCACCCTCAGAATCACAAAGATCCATGACTCGTGATGCGGCTCCTGTAGTTGAACCAATCCCTTTTCCAATATCTCGCCTTGTCACTAGACCAAGAGTGTTTTCGAGTTCAGAGTCTGTAGTGTCAGTTTTGCAGAACCCAGATTCTTCTTCTGCTTCCCTTTCACCATCTCCACATTCTGTTCATAACCCTCCCACTAATGCTTCTAAACAATTAGTTAATGATGTGAGGAGAGGCCCTGTTGTCACTTTCAATACGGTTGATAGATCAGAAAGAAAAGATAATGTGGAGAAGAAAGTTTTTCCTGAAAATGTTGGGGTGTCCAAGGAAAAGAAGAAGAAAACGAGAAGAAGAGTTTGTTTTAGGTGTGGAAAGGGGAAGTGGGAAACTAAGGAGTCATGCCTGGTTTGTGACGCCAAGTATTGCAGCAATTGTGTGCTTAGGGCTATGGGTTCTATGCCAGAAGGGCGTAAATGTGTTACTTGCATTGGTGACCCAATTGATGAATCGAAGCGGTCCAAACTTGGTAAACATTCAAGGGTATTAGCGCGATTGCTCAGTCCTCTAGAAGTCAAGCAAATAATGATTGCGGAGAAAGAGTGCTCTGCCAATCAGCTCCGTCCAGAACAGCTGATTGTAAATGGTTTCCCTTTGAAGGCGGAAGAAATGGCCGAATTACTTGGGTGCCCTTTACCACCACGGAAGTTGAAGCCCGGAAGATATTGGTATGACAAGGAGTCTGGTCTATGGGGGAAGGTAAACACCATCATCTGCTACATGCCTTATTTCAAACTTCAAGTATCAATCCTGTTACTTTAAGATTTATTTGTTTCTCCTTTAATGTCCAAAAAAATTGCTACCAGTAAGATTTCTTTGTTACTCTTACAGGAGGGAGAAAAACCCGATCAAATTATAAGTTCGAACTTAAATTTTACTGGGAAACTTAGTCCTCATGCAAGCAATGGCAACACTGAAGTTTTTATGAATGGCAGAGAAATAACGAAACTTGAATTGCGAGTCCTAAAGGTCAGTCCACTGATATCTTTCGATTTTAGACATTGAAGGATGTGTCATACTAGTTATTGTGGTCGTTCATTCAGTAACCGAATTTGTTTGTGAACTGATAATAAGTAAAGACTAGTACTTGTTTATCCAGACTCGAGATGGAGCCATTTTTTCGTGCCATTTGTTGAATCATGTGATAGTGATTGGGAAATTGCAGGTTTGTAATTTAGGTGAAGTATTTGTGCATATGAAAAGTTTGATCTACGCATCTAACCTCCCGCAGATCCTGAATCATTGGGAGTCCGTGGACTACTGCTCGATCATTTTATTTCATATGATTTTGGAAGCAATTTTTTGATTTCTGGTCATGGTATAATTCGTTAATTTATGATTCGGTTAATGGCACGTACCCTTTTATGCCTCAGTTATGATTATAACAAAATCTATCACTCAGAGGTCTTACGTTGGATCATGTTCCCTGCTGCTTTTATTATGCTCCTCCCATAGATTCCTCCTTTTTAGTCTGGCTGAATGCGCTCATGCACCTCTAGGGGAATACAGTTTACTGCGACTTGGTTGATTAAATGCTTGTGGCTTGAGAGCTCAAGTATATTTATGGTTAGCAATCTTGAGTGTATTGTTATGTCCTGAATGGGCAGGTAATGCTCAGGTTTACACTGAAGCTTCTATAGTATAACAGTATAACTCCTTTAAATGGGCTTGGTGGCTCTACAAATCGCTTGGGTTGTGGCCTTTCCTCTTAAGTGGGCATCGCCTCATAATCTATCTAAAGGAGATCAGTATAATACTATGCAATTGTCGCATTTTGATAATTTTGGCCTACACTATAGTATTCCTCGAATGAATTGTAAGTCTGGTTCCAAAGCTTAACTGTATTGGTAATTTGTTGGGGATCTTAAGATTAAATTACATTTTGTTGTGTCAATAGGCTCTAGTAGTTTGAGGAAAAAATTAGGACCACATGCCCTATCACCTTATAACACAATAGGTATAGGGAGTAACACATCAAATAGCGAACTATTAAGAATTCAACAATTCCCTTCCACTACCCATGCCTGGACCACCCACATTATATAACAGTGGACATATGTTGACTTGTCATTCTACTATTTTGAAGCTTCAATGTCATGTAACTTGCTTCAGGTGCTTTGTACTACAGCTGTTGATTGTATTTGATTTATCTTACAATTTTCCATCTGGATAGTACCTCAGAGGCTCAGACAATCATGTTATACTTCCTTTTCTCCCTTTTCCTGTCTGTGCCAATTGCTTAAGTTTTAGTTTGTGTAGCTTAACTTTAACCTACATGCATCTTGTTCAGCTGGCGAATGTGCAATGCCCACGTGACACTCATTTTTGGGTGTATGATGATGGTCGTTATGAGGAAGAAGGTCAGAACAATATCAAGGGAAACATTTTTGAGAAGGTACATCTCATAAGACATGTAGTCAAATGACAATGGTAGTATTTGAGTATGGGGTTCCTATATGTACCATTTAAAGTTCTCTTTCTTGGACAGGCTTCAACACGGCTTGTTTGCAGCTTGTTCTCTTTGCCTGTGCCCCATGGTCAGCCTAATGGACAAAAGGACGAACCTAGCCATTATACTACTGTTCCAAATTATATGGAACAGAGAAAAGTACACAGAATCCTTCTACTTGGGCTTCAGGGCTCTGGAACTAGCACTATTTTCAAGCAGGTTCTGCCATTATTCATACATATGAAATGGGCCGTCTTTATAAACACACACACACACACACACACACACACACACACACACATGTATGTATATATGTATGTATCTATTCTAGCTATTAATGGGTATTTAGAAGTTAGATGTGAATTGGTAAGAGGATATGGTTATTTTAGGGAGGCTTTAAGCTCTGCTCTTTTACATGGTCTTTAGGGTATGAATGTTTGTTATTGTGCTAAACTTCTATGATATCATCCAGATTGAACTTATTTGCTCATATCTCAAGATGTGTCTACTTGTATGCTCTAATTGTTTTTCAAATGGATCCATGGTTGCTTGATGTAACTGGGAGTCTCGCACAGTTATCTCTACTTGCAAATGTAGGTGGACGGGGATCGTTATAACAGCTGTGTTCTGTTCTAGAGTATTGTCACAAAGAAGGACGTTGAGACCTGGAGAGTTATCCATCTATTGTCACAAAGAAGGACGTTAAGACCTGGAGAGTTATCTGTCTAATTCGTTACCATTTAATATTCAACCACTTTGTTTATAATCAACTCTTTGCAAAATATCAGATGACAAGTTCTTACAAATTCATAGAATATCTAATGTAACGCAAAACATAACAAATTGAGCTGTTGTTTAGGCAGTGCATGCAATCAAATTGGAATCCATTTGGTTACTATTCATGGAGAAGTAATGGCTGAGATGTTAATGGATGGAAGTTATGGAACCACAAGTGTATAGTTGGTCTTGGTCATGGCTTTAGCAAGCATCTGCAACAATGAAGCTTGATTAGAAATAACAATGCGATATGAACCTACAAACTGGAATCTACGAATGAACTTATGTCGCATTAAAGAGGCATCAGTCTTTTCGAAGCTACACTGTAATGGGTCCGTTTTCTGTGTGGCCCTGCCATGTCACCGCACATCAATTTCATCACATAGCTGGGCCTGGGTCCCACCATTTCAACGTCATGAGGTGACACCTTGACCACCCGGACACCAGTATGCATCGTGATTGCTTATGGACAGAGATGAGCATGCTCGTTGATGCTAGAACTCTTGATCTCAGGACCTGGGATTAATTTTCAGGGGCATTCTTCGTATGCTCGCTTAAATAAACTCGAAGCCTTTTATCCACTTGAGGATGTGCTTCCTATGCCTCATGGTCCCATAGTTCCAGTGTAGTGTCACCTCAAGTACTTACATGCCAGGGTTCACGCCACATTCATGGGCCCAAGCACTATCTCATGACCCATGCCGGGAGCTTGAATGTGAGGTGACTCAATTGATTAGAAGTGAAGGTTTTTCAGAGTTCACATGCTCTCATTTTGGTAAACTGTTCCTTTTTTTATCTCTGGATATGGACTTGTTCACGATCACTACAACAACATTTGGAGTTCTATACCCTTCTGCGTGATGTTCTATACCCTTCTGTGTGAGCTCAACATAGCATTGGCTTCACCGCTACTATTTCGCAGTTGTGTTAGAAAATTAGTAAAGGACATTTTCGATAGTTTTGGGCGAGCTCCTATAATATTCAGAACAGTATTTTCTGCTTTTCTTTTTCTTGTTTCGTTATTTTTAAACCAGCTGGGCCTCATGCCAATCCCACCTATACTTCTCAGTAATTATGTCAAAAATGCAATCATTCGTTTGCGTTTTTTTTCCCTGTTAGTAAATGTGGGGTTGGTGATCCGTTCGTCTTTCCTCGGGTCAGATTTGCATTCTCTCTGCTTTGTCTTCCTTGGTTCTGCCTGTGAAACAGGGAACCGGCTAGCGCAGTCTGACTGTGATAGTGAGTTCGTATTTGCTCCCCAAGTAAGTCCGTGCTAGGCACATGACCTGTGACACCACCCATAAACTTTTCTGGTAGGTGACCCCGTGCATGACATTCGGAATCCGCACACGTGTTCAGGCCCTGCCACCTGGGACCACATAGATCCTCCTTGGCTGCTGAGTCGGCTTTTGGGTCAGACATGCTCCTGCCCAGCGGCCTTACAGTTCCCCTACAAATACCTATTGGCTCGCATGTCATGGGCTTCGGTGCACGGTTTGGCCGTACAATCAGCCCTAGCGAGCCCAGGCCCCAGGGAGTGGGCAAACTGTATTGTCAGGTCCATTGTCTTGTCTGTTTGGCTCACATAGTTAACATGCCTCTTCTATGCTTCAAACATTAGTGCTGCTCTGCTTTCATTTCAGTGTCTCTCGTTAGTCCCATTTCTCCTTGCCCTCTGGTGAACTGTTTGTAAGACAAGGGGTTGACAAAGTTCTCTCGACATGATGTGAAGTGACCAACTGCCAAGGGATGTCATTCATAAAGAAGATACACCTTTCTGGGCGATGATAAATATGGTTATACTTTATAGTATGACTTTGAATAGATTGCAAATAGGGTCTATAACTTCTGCTTCTTGATGCATCTTGGTTCAATGAATCAATATCAAAAATATTTTGAATGTTTGATTACTCGAGGATTTATGTCCAGTGATTCAGTCTAGCAAAAATCCAGAAACATCAATGGATTGCTAGAGTGTATAAGTTCTGTTTATTGATAATCAGTATCTTAAATTATTTTGATTGTTGGACGACTCCAGAATTTATGGGCAATCGGTGAGAATGGTTAACCAGTATTTGAACTAATTTTTCTTATGTTCTCTATGCATCGTTGAACAGGCCAAATTTTTATATGGGAACAAGTTTACAGCAGAAGAATTGCAGGATATAAAACTTATGATTCAAAGCAATATATACAAATATCTCAGCATACTGCTTGATGGACGGGAGCGCTTTGAAGATGAGGCCTTCTCAAAGATGAAAGCCCTAGGTTTTCATGACCAAACTACTGAAGCAGGTTAGTATAGATAATGTTGCTCCTACAATCTGTTTAGCAGGTTTAAGTGGTCGTTCCATTCACATAGTATCCACCTCCCTGTTCACACATTACGATTTCGCATACCTTGCAGCAGCCTAATCTGCATCATTAGGATGTGGTTACAAATGTAATAGTGATGCTGAAAAAGTATCACTGCATTAAATGTAGCAGTAGAGAACATGTAATATTTCGCTGAAAGAAAAGGAGATGACCACTGTAAATGTTCCTGGGTCGGGCTGTCTTCAAAGTTGACAGTTTTTGTAAACTACGACACTACGTAAGTTGCTTGAAATTTTCCATGTGCCTTTGGATGTTGAGAAGACTATTTGGAAAAACTGATTAGTTAATGAACAGCCCTTTGTGGAGAGTTCCCCACAGCCCCGCGCCCACGTAAAATATCGTTTTTTTCCAAGTGACGAGTAACTACTCAATTGCCGGGCCACTTGGACCTGCCTCCGCAGGATAAACGTCAGATACTTGCACCCACGCACAAGCCACAGGCATTGGATAAGTCAATGCATTGCCAATGGAAGTTGAACACCAAACCCCCAGGTTTACGGTAGCCTGTAGGGCATATGACTCTTAGTGACAAGTCACATCCTTAAACTGCAGGCCTTGGGTACGGTGCTGTGTTAACATTCATTTGTCAAATGTTTGGGGAAAATGGGGATCACTTGGACCATAATAGTTATAGGTTGTCGAAGATTGATTGGAGGATGAAGGACATTTGGATTTATTTAATTTGATAAGTATAGGAAACATCTCATGTATTTTGTTATGTTTTTCTGATGCTTTGTTTCAAGGAACCTGAAAGGTCTTGTGTTGTAAAATAATGAAGTTTCTGCTTCCAAAGGGGCCATTTTTGTAGATGACAATACTTCATTCCGAAGGACTTAAGAACCCTAAACCCTTAGTGACTGCATCTATTCGAATTTGCGCATGGCCAGCATCTAGAACTTGTTTTCGTTGGTAATTTCAAGGATGATCAGTGTTATAACATTTGTCGTCTTCAAAGGCCTCGCCTGAAAATAAAAGTCATCTTGACTTTATCAATAAAATTCTAGTTTTTTTGAAAAAAAAAAAAAAAAAACAAAGAAACTTAAGAGGTACTTTACTACTTTTTGTGATGTTACTGGAAATTGACTTTTCCTAGCATAGTCTTAGTAACTCTGATTTCTTGTGTGCGTGTTACTATTGTTATTCACTTGAGAAATCTCCCTGTTTCATTCTGTTTAGACACATGGATCTTAGATAATCCAAGATCTGATAATTAGCTTTCATATAATTAGTGATTTGTTCATTCATCAAGGAGACTATTCCATTTATAATTGTTAGAGCATGTCCCACATTGGTTAATTATAACCTCCAAAGCTAGGAAATGAGCCTGGGTGGCCTCTCCACTCATTGCCAATTAGTTTTGAGTTGGGTGCTTTAACATGGTATCAGAGTTAGGCTTTGAGAGGCTTTTGGACAAGATTCTCTTGATTTTTTTGCCCCGTTTTTTGTGCCTTACGTTCATCCTGTTTCGTTGTTCGTTGTGATCCCAAAGTTATGGATCTAATGTTGATGCCGGACAACCGGCGTGCTTGAACACAAAAGAAAAGAAGAGGGCGAAAAGAAAAAAACCCCTAAACTCAATTAAATCTTTATTCTCAATATCGAAAGGTACCTAATGAAGGTAGCAAGCCTAGTATTTATAGGCTAGCGACAATGTTTCCAAACTTGAAATAAACATGTTTCCAAAATCAAAATAACAATAGCGTCCTAAATTAACAGATTTACCTAAAAATAAATAAAATCAATAGATATTTAATCTTTTTTCCACGCCGCATGTACGTGCGTGTGATTTTGGGCCTTGGGTGATCTCCATCAATTGTTTACCTATCCACGTGCGGGTCAGGGGTCGCACGTGCGGTGAGTGTTAAGAGCATGTCCCAAATTGGTTAATTATAACCTCCAAAGCTCGGATATGAGGCTGGACGACCTCCCCACTCATTGCCAATTGGTTTTGAGTTGGATGATTTAATGATAATTTGAATATAAAGTAGTCTGCAGTTGTTTCCTTGAAAGCCTGTTCTAGGACAAACAAAGTGTGTTCATAGTTACTCCTCTATACATTGATATGAGAAGAGAATGATGGTAAATGTCATCAAGGGCTACACTGCAGCAGTTCCGCTAGTTGTAGTCTTATCTTGTCTATCTTTTCCCAGGTGGACAGGTTGATTCGCAGAAGAATAGTGAGCGTATCTATTCCATCAACCCTAGATTGAAGCATTTTTCTGACTGGCTCTTAGACATTATCGCAACTGGAGATTTGGATGCATTCTTCCCAGCAGCAACACGCGAGTATGCTCCACTAGTTGAAGAGGTATGGAGGGATCCTGCCATACAGGAAACATACAGGAGAAAAGATGAGCTTCATTTCCTCCCTGATGTTGCGGAGTACTTCTTAAGCCGGGTACAACTTTTTTTTTTTGTAAAATTTCATTTCCAAAATACGAAATTTTCTTTAGTTGTGACATGCAGGAGAAAATATGAGCTTCACTTCCTTTTTTTTTTTTTTGCGCGAAAGATAATAACCTTTCAAGAAACTAATCCCTGTGACATTTCGGTGGATAATATCTTTTGTCTACTCTTTCTTATCTATTTCTTCCATTAGTTCTCCTTTACAAGGCTAAACATCTTGACTGATTGCTAGAAGTAGGATAGTTTAAGAATCCTTAAGTTACAAAGGAAAAGGTAAAGCATCGAGACTGATGCTTTCATGATCCATGTACTGATCAAGAAGAAAGCCTATCTTGTAGGTAGAGCAATTGGATCATATTCTGAAAACCTACTCCTCTAGACACTAGAACACGTTTTGGAGTAAGAGGTAGATGTTTACTTGGCCCCATTCCAAGCACAATGGTGCTTTAGGTGTTGTCAAATGAGGTAAAGTCTTATTTCTAGATCACAAACTTATCAGATTAGTTGGTGGATCATGCATCCTAGAATAAGAGCTTTGGGGGTTTTCCACGGTAAGGAATTTTTTGTTCATTCTTATTTTAAGTGAATTGTGTTTAATTCAATGATGAAGGATGTAGCAAAAAATGGGGAGAACCGCATCTATTCAAAGGAATTGTTTCGGCCGGCAATCTTGAGCTCTGGGGAGCTTATAAAGCAGTTGAACTAACAAAAAATATCAACTACTATGAAATGTAGTTGCATGGTGAAATTGTAAAGCATGGCTTTCTCGTTTCAAAGTGGGCTTCAGCTTTCAAACTGACACTTTAAGTGGACAAAATCAGATATTTGGCATGCATCTAGTCTATCCTTTCTGTGCTTTCCTGCACTCGCGTCCATAGCTTAGTGATTTCCATATAGTATCCCGTCTCTATAACACATAAATTTTGGGGAATTGCCATCGACACTGTTATTTTGAGAAGTAATATTCTAACTAGGTTGAAGTTATATTTCGTTCTTGTTTTCCCTTGCTCCATTTTTATCTACTGCCTGTCTACATAAAGAAGAGTGTACTCTTGAATGGGTAACTTAGTCATGTCATCTGTTTTTAGGCTGTTGAGGTGTCAAGTAATGAGTACGAGCCTTCAGAGCGAGACATACTGTACGCAGAAGGGGTCGCACAAGGGAGTGGTTTGGCTTTCATGGAGTTCTCCCTAGATGATCGTAGCCCAATGTCTGAAACCTACACAGACAATCTGGAAGCTCCTCCCCCGCCACTAACCAGGTTTTGTTGTTTTCCCTTGTACTAGCCATGTTATTCACATTTCCTGGCCTCACTTGTTAGACAAAACTACTGGTAGTCACAGCTCTCTTTACTGCTGAAAGATATTTGCAACTCTGGTGGTAAAATGTATGCTCATAACCTTCATGGAAAGTGATATCTTTTGTTCGCATTTAAATCACTTACAGAAGCAGTGGAAATTGAATGGTTGTGACGTTAAGAATAAAGCCGCCTTTGTTCAATTTTACTCTGTGGACCATATCTTCCTGGCTTCCTCCAAATTCTCGAGAATATTAGTACCCCCTCATATACATACATCTTGAGTAGTTGCAGACTTGGCTACTGAATTGCTATCATGATGACAACTTTTTCAACTTGCAGTAAAATTCTTGTTGTAAATGGTGACTGGAGTCTCAACATCCTAATGATAGTGATATAGTGGTAGAAAATGTCGCTTTTTAAATAACTGTGGGTCTTATACTTCTGTTGCTGTCAACGATTCAACAGAACTTCCATCTGTATTGGTTTAAAAATGATGACATTTGTTTACACCCATGCAATGTTGAGATAGACTGATTGTTGATGGTTTGAGGGGCAAATATATTTAGCGGAGTAAAAATCTCAGAGATGAAGAGAATTGTGTTAGCATATAATTCAGCAACTTCAGAATCTCTTGATATTAATAGTCTTTGAATTAGCTGGTATTAGTAGAAACAGAAACACATCTGCATTAGTTGATGAGGTTGCGGTTGATCCAATAAATCTAGACATGCTATCCCTCTCGGCCCCACCCCAACCCAGAAGGGGGAAAGAGAACAATAGCTATATAGCATAATAACTCTGTGTTTTGCAATGAAGATGCCCTTTGCCTAGCCATTCAAGCATTTTTAATCATAGATGTGTATTTTGTTTTGTAGATATCAACTCATTAGAGTAAACGCCAAGGGTATGAACGAGGGATGCAAATGGGTGGAAATGTTTGAAGACGTACGCGTAGTAGTCTTTTGTGTTGCGTTAAATGAGTACGATCAGTGGTCGCTTGCCCCAGAAAACACAGGCAGCGGGGCCCTCCTCCAAAACAAGATGATGCAAAGCAAGGAGCTATTTGCAGCAATGGTGGGCCACCCCTGCTTCAAGAATACCCCATTTCTATTGATCCTAAACAAGTACGATCTCTTTGAGGAGAAGGTCAATCGCGTGCCCCTAAGCACTTGCGAGTGGTTCACGGACTTCAGCCCAGTGCAACCACTCTACAGTCATCAGTCTCTGGCTCATCAGGCGTATTACTTTGTGGCTGTGAAGTTTAAAGACCTTTATGCCTCTCTCACCGGTCAAAAGCTTTTTGTTTGGCAAGCCAGGGCAAGGGACCGGGTGACTGTTGATGAAGCGTTTAAGTATACGAGGGAGGTTCTAAAGTGGGATGAAGAGAAGGAAGAGAATTACTATGGCATACCAGAGGATTCATTTTACAGCACAACCGACTTGAGCTCCTCGCCATATGCCCGGCAGGAGTGAAGTAATGTATTTTCCATGTAGATAGAGAACGAAAGGGGGAGGTCAAATTCCAATAACTGTAATTGTATGAACTTTTGTGGCTTGAAATTCGAGGTACTGGGGGTGGAGTTTTCATGTTGATCCCGGGAATTGTTTCCATCCAAGTGTATAAGCATTTGTTTTAGTGAATAGATGCAGAGGAGAAAAACTTGCATGCCGAACAGGTACCGCCGCGTGGTACCCGTCGGCATATCCGAGCCATTCAAACATGTTTTGGACGACCCAGATTTAAGGGTGGCGTTTTTGTAAATTTTGGGGGTTACCCTAACAAATTTGGGCTTTCCAAAACATGTTTGGACGGCTCGAATGCGGTGTCGGGTACCAAGTGGGGTTAACCTATCAGCATTCGAGCCACCCCAAACATTAACAATGTCACATACGAAATTGGATTGCGTAGCAATTGGATACATCTCGGGACAACCACAAAGAGAACGTTGGACTAACAACAATGTCACATACGAAACAAATATTACACCTAATTAAAATAATTAGATTCTGATCTAGAGTCTGCTAGTGATGGTTGGGTGACGGGTTTGTTTTTTATGTCGCTGTTAGCAATCACAAAAGTCCAACGATAGCGGCCAACAATTATAGAAACACCAAAAACGATAAGTGGTTGTTGGTATAACTCCGATATGCACCTAGAAGGACTTTCATAGCAATACGTGGCGATTTGTGAGGGTCGACATACCAAAAAGGTTTGAGTGGAAAAAAACCTAGGACTAGATTGACATCCAAATCTATAAGACCAATAAATAAGAAATAAAACGAAATAATATAGTGCATATAGTTTAATGAGATATTTAAGACGATGAACCAGTAAAGTGCATTTAGGTTCATTTGATGACTACCTGAGTATAGTGGAATTTGAACGAGTCTGCTTTAAGTTTTGACTTTTTCCTTGATGGTGAGGGGAATATTATGAAAAAGCAAAATGGTAAAAACATCAAATTTTTTTTTTTTTTTGGCTCATCGTAAGAACATCATTGATTAATCACCTCCTTTAATATTTAGGAAGTTGGATTAATCTACTATACATACGTACAGGTGTTTCATAATTTATCTATATGTCATTAAATAATTTAATTACTTCTTTCTTTTCTTTTCTTTTTTTAGAAAGAGAGAAAAGTCAAGCATATGAACAAGCCAAACAACCTGAATACAACATACTAAGGCTAAAAGTTATAGCAACATCAATCAAGAAAGAAGCTCTAAATGGCCAAGATCTTCAAAGGACCATTTCCCATGTCTGGATGACAAGCAAAAGGGGAGATATGCTGAAGAAAGCCGCCATCACCCAATCTTCCATTTTGCTTAGAGATAAAGGCTTCACCAATGGATGGAGGACACACAAAAGAGGTGATGGCAAGTTGCGCAAGATTATGAGCGTGCTGAATTATGTTGCGCTCAACTTTAGAGATCCGACAAAACGCCAACTTTGAAATGTCTGCATTGATGTTGCCTATCAAAAAATCGTTGCTGTGGTGCCACTCAGATTTCCTACAATCTGCACAACAACATTGTAACAATCAGTAAGAATATGGATAGCGTTGAAATTATTTGATTGAGCCCATTTGATAGCACGTTGGATTGCTAGTAGCTCGGCATGCAGTGGACTATTGTTGTAGGAGACAGAAATCTGAGCTATCATAGAGCCATCCAACAAGCTCACAGTGAAGCCCAAACCACACCATAGATGTCCTTCCTTCCATGCTCCATCCACATGGATGGTACAAGTCCTGGAAGTACACGGATCACGAAATTTTTTAATGATGAAAGACCGATTTCTGTTGTGAAGACTGTGATCAGAGTTGGTCGATTTATGCCAGAGGGCCGCTCGCTTGAACCACTGAGCATTATCCTTTGCGATCTCTAGGACTGCATGATCAGTGAAATTACTTCTTTCTTTGTATTTAGAAAATAGCCCTAGACAAACCATAAGGCACTGAGGGCTTGCAGAAGTATTCTCAGATATCCTAGAGAAATATGAATTTTTCTACTTAACGTGATCAGTGAAATTACTTCTTTCTTTATTTTCAAGTGTTAGGTATATACTATAAGACTAGAAGTCTCGAACCAATGCTATATCCCATTAATGTGTACCAACTTGACGTGCTTTTTTTTGTGTGCTTCTACTTGTACAAGGATACTTGGCAAGGTCGGCACAAGGGTTTGTAGTGCCTTAGCCCTAGTTTAAAAATTGTGCCCTAAGAGTACAACACTTAAATAATTTTTTCACTACCAATCACAATAAGAAAAAACCAAAATAATATAAAATTTTACTAATCATTATAGGGTCTGTTCATATGTACCCTAAGGGCATATGATAGGATTGCATTAAATCTTCTATTTTACTCTACTTTTACAAGGAATGTAAAGGTTATCGTAGAGAATAAAGATCCAAATTATTACTGGTTATGCAAATTATCAATAAGGATCCAAACTAACCATTACAATCTTTTATCGTTTGAGGTATAAAAACTGAAAAATTGGTCAAAAAAAATCCAACAAATCCTAGTCGGATTAATAAAGTTGAAAGAGTAAAATATTGTAATTTGTACAAAACATAACTTATTTTACTGACTATTCGATCTCCAGAGGTTTGCAATTTACTAAAAATAACTTTTAATTTTTTTTTGTTTGGGCCTTTAGATCTAATGCTCATTACAATTGTTTTAAGCTTTTTTATTTTCATATTGGGCCTTTTTATTTTCTATTTGGGTTATAAAAGACTCCTACCCATGCATACTATTAAAAATCATGGGAGTACCCCAATTTTGGGGTGTGTGTGTATGTGTGTGTGTGTGTGTGGGTGTGTGTGTGTGTGTGTGTGGGGGGGGGGGGGGGGGGGGGGGGGGGGGGGAGGGGGTTGGAGTAATTAACTCGGCCATATGTTGAGGACCCAACCATGTATATGTGTCAAAACTTATTCCGCTACACAAAAGGGACATGTTCAGTTGGTATTTATGGTGCAAGCATACTTCATTGTATGAACTATGTATATCAATGCATAATTTATGCATGAATGTTGTAAGACATGTTGTAAACACCATTTACCAACTGAAAGAATCTACTGAGAGATATGCATAGGTTGGTATTTCTTGTGTCTTCATTTGATACTCGGATGAATCTGACACTTAAAGGCACATATCACACCCAACACCCATACCTTAGTCCATATGTAAACTAGATATTATGGCTTTTTTTTATAGTTCCTAGATGAGCTTCTTGGACTCTCCATATGAAGTAAATATTTATCTTGTTTTGAGGAGGTTATGTCGTGCTTGATCATTGTTTATGTTCCCAGGTCATGCACCTGCTCCAGGTATGCAACCAATGATGGCACCACCGGGTGCCTGGTCAATTTAATAGTCTCCCAAGACCTCCAACAATGAGTGGCCCCGCCGCAATTCCAGGAACTACGATGGTTCCTCCCATCGCCAGTGGTGCCACCTCAATGGTTACCCCCGTTAATAGTCAGGCAAGTTCATTGCCAACTACAAGTGGAGGTTTTGATAGTTTCAACATGTGTGCTTTATCTCCAGAGGCTAATCATTAGTATAGTGACATAGGTTTCTAGTTCTTTTTCGAATTGTCGGAAGAGAAATATGAATTGTATAGAATGCAAGGTTTATAAGAAATTGTTGTAAATTGAGCTGGCATTGTTCCGTATACCGGTATACCGGAACTCGACCTTTATTGTTTTCCTTTGGTGAACTTGTTTCATAGAAATGTTTGCATTTGATCTACAGTGAAAGTGCTTGTTTATGTAGGTGCAGAAACATACAGGAGGTTCCTGGTAAACCTCAATCCAAATATCGAGTATGTTGGTGAGAATTGGAGAGAAACGTACATAAATGAAATATTTTGATTGGCTCTTCTTCTTTCTCACCAAAATGCTCCCCTTTCTAATCTCTCCCTTTCTCGTCATCCCAAAGAAGGTGGAAAAAATTTAAGTTAATTAATGTTAAGAGTAACCAATCAACGAACTGGCAAGTGTCAAAGTTAAGGTAAAACTCGAGATTCGAAGGTTAATAACTAAAACAGGCTAAAATTGCAATAATCACCAACATTAAGAGCTACAAATGCAGAAATATAGATGAAGAAGAGGAGATAATCAAACAGTGGGGAGAAACTCCCCCAAGGGATTCCCCCTTCCCCTCCCACACAAACGACAATACCATGTACGAATACTTACTCTCTCCAACTTACAACAAAACTACCCAAGCAAACACATTGAAAATACATATTAGATTGCCCCCTCTTCTATTGTCATCTTCCTCCGTGCATGTTCTTAATCTTCTTTGATCTTTTCGCCCTTGAATGAATTTTTACCCGAAAAATTCTCTCCAGCCATTCTTCTCTCTTTCGAATTATCCAACTTCCAATCACCAAACCAATCACCAGTCCACATCCATACCCGATCACCACTATTTCCCAACAAAACCCGTCAACTTTGAACATAGATTCATGGCTAATAGGAAAGTCAGATGGTGATTTTGGAACCTTTATGTTTCCACAGTTTTTGGAAAGTGGAAATCCACACAATCCCGGATTACCCTCATAGGAGGCGTTTGAAAATGTTTCAAATTGCCTACCTCGTGGTATAAGCCCCGTCAAATTGTTTTGTGAGACGTCAAAAACTTCAAGGAAATTGAGGCTTGTCAGTTGTTGTGGAATCTCTCCAGAGAGCTTGTTTTTTGATAGATCTAAGGACTCGAGGTTAGTTAGATTCTTCAAAGACAATGGAATTGGACCTGTGAAGGCATTTCCAGAGAAGTTTAAGACATGAAGCCCCTTAAGCCTTCCAACGGATACAGGAATCTTTCCACGGAAGTTGTTGGATGAAAAATCAACAACAAGAAGGTTGACAAGAATCTTCACAAGTTCCATTTCGTAACCTTTATTCATTATGGTGACTGAGTAAAACCCACCCATGCTCGGCGATTGCATGTAATGCGGTTGCGAATCAACCTCGTTGGCCGCCATCATCGAATGCCAGCTCTCGAAGTACTTTTTCGGTAAAGTGCCAATAAAATCATTGTGAGACACGTCGATGATATGCAAGTTGTAGAAAAACGATTCCTTACTTGGAGGTGGGGCTATCCGACCGTAGAACTTGTTGTGTCGCAAGACAAGAATCGTCAAGTTCTGTGATCTAAACCAGAATGGAAAAACATCGGCTATCGAATTATGCCCCACATTCAAAACCGAGAGCCTACTGCAATCTGCCAATGATCTTGGAACCACCCCGTGGAATCCATTGTGGCTGATGTCAAGTACCAGCAGGTTTCTTGCAGATATTTGAGGAATGGTCCCATAGAAATTGTTCCCCGCTAATTTCAGCACCTCTAAACTAGAATTCAAATTTGCCAAACAAGCTGGGAGTAATCCATAAAACTGGTTGTTGGATAAATCAAGATATTTGAGATTACTCGAGTTGCAGATCAATGGATGGAGTTGTTCACTGATACTGTTGTTGTTAAGGTCTAGAATCTCCAAGGCCTTTGGGTTGCACGAAGCCAATCGTAGAAGAGAAGTAGTATTTATGAAGAGAAAGAAGAAGAGGAGGTGGTTGAGGGAATAATAATAATAATAATAAGATGGGATCCTCATGATCTAATTACCAGAGGGATATATGCAATGTTCTGGATATGAGGGAATTGGAGGAGGAGGAGGAGGATCTATGCTTCTTATTTTGAAATGCATACGTAGAAGTCTTCGGTAATATTGACTGACTTGAGGTCTTCTCTTTAATGAAAGAGAAACTTTATGTCTTGTCTATTTGTCTTTTGAAGGGAACTTCGTCCTGAGTCTTAGGTAACTCATTGGCAATTTCCCTGAGGTCTTGAATAATTGATCGCAAGTCTTTTTTGAAGTCTTCAATTAACTTTTTTGAAAAGATGAAATTATTGGATTCTTTGAAAAAAGGAAAAAAGAGAAGAGCGCACTACACTTTCATTTCTCACTTGACTTAAGGTCTTGTTCTTGAATGGATTTTATCTCATAAAATCTAATTTTGATAAAATCTAACATTCTCAACGGATTTTAGCAAAATTAGATTTTATGAACACTAGATTTTATCTCACAAAATCATTTACAAAACTCCTTTATCAACCCTAGATTTAATCCATTGGGAAAACAATGTCAATTTATCACACCTCTAAACAAAACTACATTTTATCAAAAATAGATTTTATCTCATAAAATCCATTCAAGAACAAGGCATTAAAACCTTATAAAAAAAGAGGTTGACTAGAAGTCTTTGGAAAGATTCTTTTCTTTTTCTTTTTTATTAATTCAAGGTTTCCAAACCAGCTTATACTCACTTAGACTTATTTTTGAAAGACTAATACCACCATTCATTAGGGGGGGAGCTTGGGAGCAATTCATGTAAACAATACGTTTGCAATTCACGTAAACAATACGTTTTCAAAAGTCATTCAGAAGTCAAAGTCTAAAACAAGTTGATGTGTCAACAATAATGAGGACAAAAGACTAATTTTGTGGTCCTCAGACCTTGCATCAACCATCAGCCATCAACCATTAAAGGAATCAGTAATTATTTGGTTAATTAACTACTGAGAAGATTAATCATATTTGTCAGGGGTGGGAAAAAAACCGGCGAAACCCGAACCGAACCGAAATCCGAAATTTCGGGCCGGTTTTTGGTCGGTCCATGCTTAAATAAAACCGAAAAAACCGACCGAAAAAACCGAAAATATTCTCGGTTCGGTTTCGGTTGTGGAATTACGGTGAACCCGAATCGAATTAGGATCGAACCGAATTAGGACGGAACCGAAAGACCGAACCGATATCACCGAACCGACCTAGCCCCGAACCGAACCAAATCAAAACCTAAAACAATACGTTTTCAAAAGTCATTCAAAAGTCAAAGTCTAAAACGAGTTGATGTGTAAACAATAATGAGGACAAAAGACTAATTTTGTGGTCTTCAGACCTTGCATCGACTATCAGCCATCAGCCATCAACCATCAGCCATCAGCCATTAAAGGAATCAGTAATTATATGGTTAATTAACTACTGAGACGATTAATCACATCTGTGCTTCTTACTTTTTTTTTCATTTTTCATAAACTTGTACCTCCACCCAGCCTAATGGATCCCTAGACAGACTGATTTGAAAACCTGAAGTTACAACAGGGTAAATCACTATAATCTTGGGGACTTAGACCGGCAAATCCTTGAACACAATTTGTGGAATTTTACCAGCTGAGAGCTTCCTTCGAGTAGTGCACACATTACGATTGAAGACCTCCAAACAACACAATTAACAAAAATTAGCAAGTCTATATGTGCAAGTAAATTACATTCATGCTGAAACTGCTCCGGGTGGTAATCCATGATCCATAGTCAAAACTTTCAAAGTTACACATTTGACCGCATATTGTTAATGTACAACAAGATTAACCACCGTCAGGGAAAATCATCATTTTTTTCCCTTCACGCTACATTGCAAATGCAATACCCAAAAAACATGGAGGACAAAAACCCTATTAACACATACCTACAGGAAGAGACCGGACGCCATCTTTCTTCAATTGTTACGCTTGAGATGGTTTTTGAAAAGCCGATGCCTGTTATTGGAAACAAAGCATGTAAAAGGAAACCTTGAAAGATATACTATATCAAATCTTGCAAGGCATGCAGGAGAAACAAGGAGACTGTCGTTGCCCTGTCTCTCTTACGCGTATTAGCATATAGCACGTGGCTAGTAAAAGAACAAAAGATGGGGTGGGGGGAACTGTTTGCTATGCTGACCTCTCAAACTCTAGTTTCTGGATAATGATCCCATTGAGAAGAAGCTCTGAGCTGTAAACTGCTGCTCCTGCACACAAATAAATCCAAATTGTTGGCTACCATGAGTTAAGTGGTCATGATTATGTAAAATACAGGATAACTTGATTATGTACCAATATTGAGGAATGGCGCACATAGTTCGTAGTCCTGATCACAAGAAAGAATTAGTACATCTACTGGGATCATTTCATATGTCATTGCAGCTTCCATCCTATCGACTACCTGAGTATCAGAAAAACTCAAAATATTATGCTTTTATATCCAAAGGTAGTAAGTTGAGGACGTCACTCAGGGTACCTTGTTGATACTGTAACATTATCTCCTAGGAAAGACAAATTTTTACCGTTTATAACGAAAAAAATCAACTAAAAAAAGTACAATTGCAAACCAACTCTGTTACTGAACCAGATCATAAGCTAAAGGACCAAATTAGCATGAAAACAAATGACACCAGAAACATGTTTGATATACTTCATCTGCGGCATCAAAGGCATCGGCAGAATTTCATACCTGGCCATGCACTGCTTTGACCAAGCTCACAATTATCTCGTTACTAGGTCTAATATTTGGAGTAACAATGACTCTGCGACCCTGCAGGGAAGCAGCAAACAGATTATGCATACTAAAGTGTGGGTACAGGAATTCGATACAAACTTAGGTGCAAGAGTGGGTGTAGCTGTTCCTCCTGTTCATACCTTTAGAAGGGGATGCTGTCTGGAATGGGCTAATGAAACTGGCATGCTAAAACCAATTTCCTTTTCCTTTTTGGCATCCCTCAGGATGTAATTCTTCTCATCGATAAAACAGCTAGCTTGTCCACAACTATCTAGCCATAATTGTGTCACTACTGGTTTACCAAGAGCAATGGATTCCAACATATTTCTTGTCCGCACAAATCTATCAGCTATAAAATGTGTAGCATCTGCACAACATGATGCTACGGAGCTACCTAGCCGTACCAAAATCTGTAAGGAAAAAAATACCATCTGTTAAGGCATAATCTAAAGCTGATAATTTGAGGATTTGAGAGCAGATAAGAGAGAAATATAAGAAACCTTTTTCTGCTGCTTAATTATATCTTCATCCAAGTTGTGGCTGAACAAGACACGAACATTTGCCATATCTCTTCGTTGTCTCAAAGCTTTTGATGTAAAATTTGGTAGTGATCCAGAAAACCTCAAGCTAATAAGCTCTTTTGTTAGGGGCAACCTTGAGAGCTTTCTATTTAAAAATTGGTTGCCCTTTTCGTTGGCATCACGAATTGCTGGTACCAGATTTATGCCTTCGGTAAAGTTGACAGGGCTAGGGCACTTGGAAAGAGATAACTCAGCATTTCCATTTGATAATATATTTAACTCAATGCTTTCATTTGCAGCATCAGCAGATGAAGAAAAAACTTCATGATCCAGTTCTCCAGATTTTTCCTCGCATTGTTTTGCCGTTGAAGCTTGAAGCTGATGAGCACATGCTGATGATCGTCGTTTTCTCCTTACATAAAAACTGAAACAATTAGTTTCAGAGTTCCTTTGCGAATTTTTATGACTTTCAGTAGAATAACAGGTGGTTTCTGAATTCACTTGTGATTTTTTATGAATATCCATAGAATCCTCGCCGCCCTTTTCCTCCTTAACCAGTGCGGATGGGGGACAGATGTCACTTACTCCCTTTGAATGGCATGGCACATTTCGGTGTGTACTTTTCCCTCTGGGATAGCTCCATGCAGTGAACTTCAAATGGCTTCCAGGTTGACTGACTTTAAAATCTTTAGCTTCCTCAGATGTGCACAAACTTATATTGGGTCGTTTTCCTTGAATACTTAACACTTGGAAAGCACTATTAACTTGACCATTCTTTCTCCTTTTCTTACGAACACCAGCTTCCATAACAACACCCATCCTTTGCTCTGAACTTTTTGTTGGATCCTTGAGCTCCTCCAATGGGTGTACTGATGACCAACTCCTATTCCGATTAGCAAGGGGTGAAAACATCCCACGTTTTCCTTGCAATGGCCCTTCTCCCAGTGAGTAAGATTCCACGAAAGTTGGTGAAACCAACCTATTATCAACTTTTTTGTTGTCTCTCTCCATAACTGTTTCTTCCTTCCTTCGTTCAATTGACGTAAATGAGCTTCTGTATGAATGTTTCTTCGCATTGGAGGGGTTCCCAGAATTGAAAGGGTTTTCACCCAATGACTTCCCCCTCTTCACCTTGTTGGCTTCTGGTAACTCAGGATCCAGGTCTTTTCGACTTCTTTTGTTTTTTCGGAATGGACGAAGTAGCTTTCCACTTAACTTCTTGGAAGGCTTGTTTTTTGGCATCAGTTTTCTTGCCGTGACTCCGGAATTAGAACAAACCTTAGAAAAAGAACATTTCCCGGTTGAACCTTTTGAAGAATCTTCAACCATGTTTTCTTGATCTTGAGGACTAGAATGAACATTAGAGTTGGGAGGGGGCGCATAAAATAAGGCTTCCATAGCTTCAGCCGCCATTTGAGTGTCAAAACCAACATCAAATGTATCTGGTACATCCCTTCCAGGGCCACAAGCTTCTAACTGCTGCTCTGATGCTTCTGCATTGAGCTGATCATCCATCTCCTTGACAAATTTCATACCACATGCTTGAAGAGCATCACCAACCTCCTGAGAATTTAGAACTATTAAACTCGAATTGATACAATCAGCATCTATCATTTCCCCCTGAAAATTTTCTTTGGACTGATTCCTTGGGATCATCTGACTTTGGACATCCAGGTTTCTATCACCAAGGCACCTAGTAACAGATGTTGTCTTAGGGCCTTCACCATATGAGATTGATTTCTTTCTTTCTTTCAGAAGATCACCCTCTCTATCATGAATTTCGTTGGCATCCCATTCAAATGTTCCTGACATACCATACGTGGTTCCAAGATTGGCCCTCCTGGCCAAAATTTGAGGTCCTTTTGCACATGACACAGGAGGTGATTTCTGCCTACTTGTCTTTTTTTGTGCAACTTCTTCAGATAAATTTACTTTGTTAAATGACAGGTATTGATCCACAAAACCCAGGGCATTGTCTTGTGATGACTCTCCAGGTTCCTCGCATTGATTGTATCTTAGCTTTGCAGTTTCATGCTCAGAAGTAAGCAGCGTGCTATCTTTTCTGGAACTTGGGACGTCACATTTAATATCAAGCTTTTCCTGAGAACAAGCATCAGAATGGATAGAACTAGGCCCAATACTATTTGCATGGTCAGACATGCTGCCTCTACATTTGGAGTTCTATACCCTTCTGCGTGATGTTCTATACCCTTCTGTGTGAGCTCAACATAGCATTGGCTTCACCGCTACTATTTCGCAGTTGTGTTAGAAAATTAGTAAAGGACATTTTCGATAGTTTTGGGCGAGCTCCTATAATATTCAGAACAGTATTTTCTGCTTTTCTTTTTCTTGTTTCGATATTTTTAAACCAGCTGGGCCTCATGCCAATCCCACCTATACTTCTCAGTAATTATGTCAAAAATGCAATCATTCATTTACGTTTTTTTCCCTGTTAGTAAATGTGGGGTTGGTGATCCGTTCGTCTTTCCTCGGGTCAGATTTGCATTCTCTCTGCTTTGTCTTCCTTGGTTCTGCCTGTGAAACAGGGAACCGGCTAGCGCAGTCCGACTGTGATAGTGAGTTCGTATTTGCTCCCCAAATAAGTCCGTGCTAGGCACATGACCTGTGACACCACCCATAAACTTTTCTGGTAGGTGACCCCGTGCATGACATTCGGAATCCGCACACGTGTTCAGGCCCTGCCACCTGGGACCACATAGATCCTCCTTGGCTGCTGAGTCGGCTTTTGGGTCAGACATGCTCCTGCCCAGCGGCCTTACAGTTCCCCTACAAATACCTATTGGCTCGCATGTCATGGGCTTCGGTGCACGGTTTGGCCGTACAATCAGCCCTAGCGAGCCCAGGCCCCAGGGAGTGGGCAAACTGTATTGTCAGGTCCATTGTCTTGTCTGTTTGGCTCACATAGTTAACATGCCTCTTCTATGCTTCAAACATTAGTGCTGCTCTGCTTTCATTTCAGTGTCTCTCGTTAGTCCCATTTCTCCTTGCCCTCTGGTGAACTGTTTGTAAGACAAGGGGTTGACAAAGTTCTCTTGACATGATGTGAAGTGACCAACTGCCAAGGGATGTCATTCATAAAGAAGATACACCTTTCTGGGCGATGATAAATATGGTTATACTTTATAGTATGACTTTGAATAGATTGCAAATAGGGTCTATAACTTCTGCTTCTTGATGCATCTTGGTTCAATGAATCAATATCAAAAATATTTTGAATGTTTGATTACTCGAGGATTTATGTTCAGTGATTCAGTCTAGCAAAAATCCAGAAACATCAATGGATTGCTAGAGTGTATAAGTTCTGTTTATTGATAATCAATATCTTAAATTATTTTGATTGTTGGACGACTCCAGAATTTATGGGCAATCGGTGAGAATGGTTAATCAGTATTTGAACTAATTTTTCTTATGTTCTCTATGCATCGTTGAACAGGCCAAATTTTTATATGGGAACAAGTTTACAGCAGAAGAATTGCAGGATATAAAACTTATGATTCAAAGCAATATATACAAATATCTCAGCATATTGCTTGATGGACGGGAGCGCTTTGAAGATGAGGCCTTGTCAAAGATGAAAACACTGAAGCAGGTTAGAATAGATAAAGTTGCTCCTACAATCTGTTTAGCAGGTTTAAGTGGTCGTTCCATTCACAAAGTATCCACCTCCCTGTTCACACATTACGATTTCGCATACCTTGCAGCAGCCTAATCTGCATGGTCCACAATAATCATTAGGATGTAATAGTGATGCTGAAAAAGTATCACTACATTAAATGTAGCAGTAGAGAACATGTAATATTTCGCTGAAAGAAAAGGAGATGACCACTGTAAGTGCCTCTGCAGGATAAACGTCAGATACTTGCACCCACGCACAAGCCACAGGCATTGGATAAGTCAATGCATTGCCAATGGAAGTTGAACACCAAACCTCCAGCTTTACGGTAGCCTGTAGGGCTTATGACTCTTAGTGACAAGTGACATCCTTAAACTGCAGGCCTTGGGTACGGTGCCGCGTTAACATTCATTTGTCAATTATTTGGGGAAAATGGGGATCACTTGGACCGTAACAGTTATAGGTTGTCGAAGATTGATTGGAGGTTGAAGGACATTTGGATTTATTTAATTTGATGAGTATAGGAAACATCTCATGTATTTTGTTATGTTTTTCTGATGCTTTGTTTCAAGGAACCTGAAAGGTCTTGTGTTATAAAATAATGAAGTTTCTGCTTCCAAAGGGGCCATTTTTGTAGATGACAATACTTCATTCCGAAGGACTTAAGAACCCTAAACCCTTAGTGACTGCATCTATTCGAATTTGCGCATGGCCAGCATCTAGAACTTGTTTTCGTTGTTAATTTCAAGGATGATCAGTGTTATAACATTTGTCGTCTTCAAAGGCCTCGCCTGAAAATAAAAGTCATCTTGACTTTATCAATAAAATTCTAGTTTTTTTGAAGGAAAAAAAAAAAAAAAGAAACTTAGAGGTACTTTACTACTTTTTGTGATGTTACTGGAAATTGACTTTTCCTAGCATAGTCTTAGTAACTCTGATTTCTTGTGTGCGTGTTACTATTGTTATTCACTTGAGAAATCTCCCTGTTTCATTCTGTTTAGACACATGGATCTTAGATAATCCAAGATCTGATAATTAGCTTTCATATAATTAGTGATTTGTTCATTCATCAAGGAGACTATTCCATTTATAATTGTTAGAGCATGTCCCACATTGGTTAATTATAACCTCCAAAGCTAGTATATGAGCCTGGGTGGCCTCTCCACTCATTGCCAATTAGTTTTGAGTTGGGTGCTTTAACATGGTATCAGAGTTAGGCTTTGAGAGGCTTTTGGACAAGATTCTCTTGATTTTTTTGCCCCGTTTTTTGTGCCTTACGTTCATCTTGGTTCGTTGTTCGTTGTGATCCCAAAGTTATTATCTAATGTTGATGCCGGACGATCTAATGTTGATGCCGGACAACCGGCGTGCTTGAACACAAAAGAAAAGAAGAGGGCGAAAGGAAAAAAACCCCTAAACTCAATTAAATCTTTATTCTCAATATCGAAAGGTACCTAATGAAGGTAGCAAGCCTTGTATTTATAGGCTAGCGACAATGTTTCCAAACTTGAAATAAACATGTTTCCAAAATAAAAATAACAATAGCGTCCTAAATTAACAGATTTACCTAAAAATAAATAAAATCAATAGATATTTAATCTTTTTTCCACGCCGCATGTACGTGTGTGTGATTTTGGGCCTTGGGTGATCTCCATCAATTGTTTACCTATCCACGTGCGGGTCAGGGGTCGCACATGCGGTGAGTGTTAAGAGCATGTCCCAAATTGGTTAATTATAACCTCCAAAGCTCGGATATGAGGCTGGACGACCTCCCCACTCATTGCCAATTGGTTTTGAGTTGGATGATTTAACGATAATTTGAATATAAAGTAGTCTGCAGTTGTTTCCTTGAAAGCCTGTTCTAGGACAAACAAAGTGTGTTCATAGTTACTCCTCTATACATTGATATGAGAAGAGAATGATGGTAAATGTCATCAAGGGCTACACTGCAGCAGTTCCGCTAGTTGTAGTCTTATCTTGTCTATCTTTTCCCAGGTGGACAGGTTGATTCGAAGAAGAATAGTGAGCGTATCTATTCCATCAACCCTAGATTGAAGCATTTTTCTGACTGGCTCTTAGACATTATCGCAACTGGAGATTTGGATGCATTCTTCCCAGCAGCAACACGCGAGTATGCTCCACTAGTTGAAGAGGTATGGAGGGATCCTGCCATACAGGAAACATACAGGAGAAAAGATGAGCTTCATTTCCTCCCTGATGTTGCGGAGTACTTCTTAAGCCGGGTACAACTTTTTTTTTTTTTTTGTAAAATTTCATTTCCAAAATACGAAATTTTCTTTAGTTGTGACATGCAGGGGAAAATATGAGCTCCACTTCCTTCTTTTTTTTTTTTTTTTTATTGTTGCGCGAAAGATAATAACCTTTCAAGAAACTAATCCCAGTGACATTTCGTTGGATAATATCTTTTGTCTACTCTTTCTTATCTATTTCTTCCATTAGTTCTCCTTTACAAGGCTAAACATCTTGACTGATTGCTAGAAGTAGGATAGTTTAAGAATCCTTAAGTTACAAAGGAAAAGGTAAAGCATCGAGATTGATGCTTTCATGATCCATGTACTGATATATTTAGTGGATTAAAAATCTCAGAGATGAAGAGAATTGTGTTAGCATATAATTCAGTAACTTCAGAGTCTCTTGATATTAATAGTCTTTGAATTAGCTGGTATTAGTAGAAACAGAAACACATCTGCATTAGTTGATGAGGTTGCGGTTGATCCAATAAATCTAGACATGCTATCCCTCTCGGCCCCGCCCCAACCCAGAAGGGGGAAAGAGAACAATAGCTATATAGCGTAATAACTCTGTTTTGCAATGAAGATGCCCTTTGCCTAGCCATTCAAGCATTTTTAATCGTAGATGTGTATTTTGTTTTGTAGATATCAACTTATTAGAGTAAACGCCAAGGGTATGAACGAGGGATGCAAATGGGTGGAAATGTTTGAAGACGTACGGGTAGTAGTCTTTTGTGTTGCGTTAAATGAGTACGATCAGTGGTCGCTTGCCCCAGAAAACACAGGCAGCGGGGCCCTCCTCCAAAACAAGATGATGCAAAGCAAGGAGCTATTTGCAGCAATGGTGGGCCACCCCTGCTTCAAGAATACCCCATTTCTATTGATCCTAAACAAGTACGATCTCTTTGAGGAGAAGGTCAATCGCGTGCCCCTAAGCACTTGCGAGTGGTTCACGGACTTCAGCCCAGTGCAACCACTCTACAGTCATCAGTCTCTGGCTCATCAGGCGTATTACTTTGTGGCTGTGAAGTTTAAAGACCTTTATGCCTCTCTCACCGGTCAAAAGCTTTTTGTTTGGCAAGCCAGGGCAAGGGACCGGGTGACTGTTGATGAGGCGTTTAAGTATACGAGGGAGGTTCTAAAGTGGGATGAAGAGAAGGAAGAGAATTACTATGGCATACCAGAGGATTCATTTTACAGCACAACCGACTTGAGCTCCTCGCCATATGCCCGGCAGGAGTGAAGTAATGTATTTTCTATGTAGATAGAGAACGAAAGGGGGAGGTCAAATTCCAATAACTGTAATTGTATGAACTTTTTCGGCTTGAAATTCGAGGTACTGGGGGTGGTGTTTTCATGTTTTATCATTTGATCCCGGGAATTGTTTCCATCCAAGTGTATAAGCATTTGTTTTAGTGAATAGATGCAGAGGAGAAAAACTTGCATGCCGAACAGGTATCGCCGCGTGGTACCCGTCGGCATATCCGAGCCATTCAAACATGTTTTGGACGGCCCAGATTTAAGGGTGGCGTTTTTGTAAATTTTGGGGGTTACCCTAACAAATTTGGGCTTTCCAAAACATGTTTGGACGGCTCGAATGCGGTGTCGGGTACCAAGTGGGGTTACCCTATCAGCATTCTAGCCACCCCAAACATTAACAATGTCACATACGAAATTGGATTGCGTAGAAATTGGATACATCTCGGGACAACTACAAAGAGAACGTTGGACTAACAACAATGTCACATACGAAACAAATATTACACCTAATTAAAATGATTAGATTTTGAGTTCCAGTAATTGAGTAATAGTTTGTGGATAGATTCTGATCTAGAGTCTGCTAGTGATGGTTGGGTGACGAGTTTGTTTTTTATGTCGCTGTTAGCAATCACAAAAGTCCAACGATAGCGGCCAACAATTATAGAAACACCAAAAACGATAAGTGGTTGTTGGTATAACTCCGATATGCACCTAGAAGGACTTTCATAGCAATACGTGGCGATTTGTGAGGGTTGACATACCAAAAAGGTTTGAGTGGAAAAAAACCTAGGACTAGATTGACATCCAAATCTATAAGACCAATAAATAAGAAATAAAACGAAATAATATAGTGCATATAGTTTAATGAGATATTTAAGATGATGAACCAGTAAAGTGCATTTAGGTTCATTTGATGACTACCTGAGTATAGTGGAATTTGAACGAGTCTGCTTTAAGTTTTGACTTTTTCCTTGATGGTGAGGGGAATATTATGAAAAAGCAAAATGGTAAAAACATCAATTTTTTTTTTTTTTTTTTGGCTCATCGTAAGAACATCATTGATTAATCACCTCCTTTAATATTTAGGAAGTTGGATTAATCTACTATACATACGTACAGGTGTTTCATAATTTATCTATATGTCATTAAATAATTTAATTACTTCTTTCTTTTCTTTTCTTTTTTTAGAAAGAGAGAAAAGTCAAGCATATGAACAAGCCAAACAACCTGAATACAACATACTAAGGCTAAAAGTTATAGCAACATCAATCAAGAAAGAAGCTCTAAATGGCCAAGATCTTCAAAGGACCATTTCCCGTGTCTGGATGACAAGCAAAAGGGGAGATATGTTGAAGAAAGCCGCCATCACCCAATCTTCCATTTTGCTTAGAGATAAAGGCTTCACCAATGGATGGAGGACACACAAAAGAGGTGATGGCAAGTTGCGCAAGATTATGAGCGTGCTGAATTATGTTGCGCTCAACTTTAGAGATCCGACAAAACGCCAACTTTGAAATGTCTGCATTGATGTTGCCTATCAAAAAATCGTTGCTGTGGTGCCACTCAGATTTCCTACAATCTGCACAACAACATTGTAACAATCAGTAAGAATATGGATAGCGTTGAAATTATTTGATTGAGCCCATTTGATAGCACGTTGGATTGCTAGTAGCTCGGCATGCAGTGGACTATTGTTGTAGGAGACAGAAATCTGAGCTATCATAGAGCCATCCAACAAGCTCACAGTGAAGCCCAAACCACACCATAGATGTCCTTCCTTCCATGCTCCATCCACATGGATGGTACAAGTCCTGGAAGTACACGGATCACGAAATTTTTTAATGATGAAAGACCGATTTCTGTTGTGAAGACTGTGATCAGAGTTGGTCGATTTATGCCAGAGGGCCGCTCGCTTGAACCACTGAGCATTATCCTTTGCGATCTCTAGGACTGCATGATCAGTGAAATTACTTCTTTCTTTGTATTTAGAAAATAGCCCTAGACAAACCATAAGGCACTGAGGGCTTGCAGAAGTATTCTCAGATATCCTAGAGAAATATGAATTTTTCTACTTAACGTGATCAGTGAAAGTACTTCTTTCTTTATTTTCAAGTGTTAGGTATATACTATAAGACTAGAAGTCTCGAACCAATGCTATATCCCATTAACGTGTACCAACTTGACGTGCTTTTCTTTGTGTGCTTCTACTTGTACAAGGATACTTGGCAGGGTCGGCACAAGGGTTTGTAGTGCCTTAGCCCTAGTTTAAAAATTGTGCCCTAAGAGTACAACACTTAAATAATTTTTTCACTACCAATCACAATAAGAAAAAACCAAAATAATATAAAATTTTACTAATCATTATAGGGTCTGTTCATATGTACCCTAAGGGCATATGATAGGATTGCATTAAATCTTCTATTTTACTCTACTTTTACAAGGAATGTAAAGGTTATCGTAGAGAATAAAGATCCAAATTATTACTGGTTATGCAAATTATCAATAAGGATCCAAACTAACAATTACAATCTTTTATCGTTTGAGGTATAAAAACTAAAAAATTGGTAAAAAAAAATCCAACAAATCCTAGTCGGATTAATAAAGCTGAAAGAGTAAAATATTGTAATTTGTACAAAACATAACTTATTTTACTGACTATTCGATCTCCAGAGGTTTGCAATTTACTAAAAATAACTTTTATTTTTTTTTTGTTTGGGCCTTTAGATCTAATGCTCATTACAATCTCTAATGTATATGTGTCAAAACTTATTCCGCTACACAAAAGGGACATGTTCAGTTGGTATTTATGGTGCAAGCATACTTCATTGTATGAACTATGTATATCAATGCATAATTTATGCATGAATGTTGTAAGACATGTTGTAAACACCATTTACCAACTAAAAGAATCTACTGAGAGATATGCATAGGTTGGTATTTCTTGTGTCTTCATTTGATACTCGGATGAATCTGACACTTAAAGGCACATATCACACCCGACACCCATACCTTAGTCCATATGTAAACTAGATATTATGGCTTTTTTTTATTGTTCCTAGATGAGCTTCTTGGACTCTCCATATGAAGTAAAGATTTATCTTGTTTTGAGGAGGTTATGTCGTGCTTGATCATTGTTTATCTTCCCAGGTCATGCACCTGCTCCAGGTATGCAACCAATGATGGCACCACCGGGTGCCGCTCCTATGCCTGGTCAATTTAATAGTCTCCCAAGACCTCCAACAATGAGTGGCCCCGCCGCAATTCCAAGAACTACGATGGTTCCTCCCATCGCCAGTGGTGCCACCTCAATGGTTACCCCAATTAATAGTCAAGCAAGTTCATTGCCAACTACAAGTGGAGGTTTTGATAGTTTCAACATGTGTGCTTTATCTCCAGAGGCTAATCATTAGTATAGTGACATAGGTTTCTAGTTCTTTTTCGAATTGTCGGAAGAGAAATATGAATTGTATAGAATGCAAGGTTTATAAGAAATTGTTGTAAATTGAGCTGGCATTGTTTCGTATACCGGTATACCGGAACTCGACCTTTATTGTTTTCCTTTGGTGAACTTGTTTCATAGAAATGTTTGCATTTGATCTACAGTGAAAGTGCTTGTTTATGTAGGTGCAGAAACATACAGGAGGTTCCTGGTAAACCTCAATCCAAATATCGAGTACGTTGGTGAGAATTGGAGAGAAACGTACATAAATGAAATATTTTGATTGGCTCTTCTTCTTTCTCACCAAAATGCTCCCCTTTCTAATCCCTCCCTTTCTCGTCATCCCAAAGAAGCTGGAAAAAATTTAAGTTAATTAATGTTAAGAGTAACCAATCAACGAACTGGCAAGTGTCAAAGTTAAGGTAAAACTCGAGATTCGAAGGTTAATAACTAAAACAGGCTAAAATTGCAATAATCACCAACATTAAGAGCTACAAATGCAGAAATAAGGATGAAGAAGAGGAGATAATCAAACAGTGGGGAGAAACTCCCCTCCCACACAAACGACAATACCCTTCCCCTCCCACACAAACGACAATACCATGTACGAATACTTACTCTCTCCAACTTACAACAAAACTACCCAAGCAAACACATTGAAAATACATATTAGATTGCCCCCTCTTCTATTGTCATCTTCCTCCGTGAATGTTCTTAATCTTCTTTGATCTTTTCGCCCTTGAATGAATTTTTACCCGAAAAATTCTCTCCAGCCATTCTTCTCTCTTTCGAATTATCCAACTTCCAATCACCAAACCAATCACCAGTCCACATCCATACCCGATCACCACTATTTCCCAGCAAAACCCGTCAACTTTGAACATAGATTCATGGCTAATAGGAAAGTCAGATGGTGATTCCGGAACCTTTATGTTTCCACAGTTTTTGGAAAGTGGAAATCCACACAATCCCGGATTACCCTCATAGGAGGCGTTTGAAAATGTTTCAAATTGCCTACCTCGTGGTATAAGCCCCGTCAAATTGTTTTGTGAGACGTCAAAAACTTCAAGGAAATTGAGGCTTGTCAGTTGTTGTGGAATCTCTCCAGAGAGCTTGTTTTTTGATAGATCTAAGGACTCGAGGTTAGTTAGATTCTTCAAAGCCAATGGAATTGGACCTGTGAAGGCATTTCCAGAGAAGTTTAAGACATGAAGCCCCTTAAGCCTTCCAACGGATATAGAAATCTTTCCACGGAAGTTGTTGGATGAAAAATCAACAACAAGAAGGTTGATAAGAATCTTAAAAAGTTCCATTTCGTAACCTTTATTCATTATGGTGACTGAGTGAAACTCACCCATGCTCGGCGATTGCATGTAATGCGGTTGCGAATCAACCTCGTTGGCCGCCATCATCGAATGCCAGCTCTCGAAGTACTTTTCCGGTAAAGTGCCAATAAAATCATTGTGAGACACGTCGATGATATGCAAGTTGTAGAAAAATGATTCCTTACTTGGAGGTGGCGCTATCCGACCGTAGAACTTGTTGTGTCGCAAGACAAGAATCGTCAAGTTCTGTGATCTAAACCAGAATGGAAAAACATCGGCTATCGAATTATGCCCCACATTCAAAAGCGAGAGCTTACTGCAATCTGCCAATGATCTTGGAACCATCCCGTGGAATCCATTGTGGCTGATGTCAAGTACCTGCAGGTTTCTTGCAGATATTTGAGGAATGGTCCCATAGAAATTGTTCCCCGCTAATTTCAGCACCTCTAAACTAGAATTCAAATTTGCCAAACAAGCTGGGAGTAATCCATAAAACTGGTTGTTGGATAAATCAAGAATTTTGAGATTACTCAAGTTGCAGATCAATGGATGGAGTTGTTCACTGATACTGTTGTTGTTAAGGTCTAGAATCTCCAAGGCCTTTGGGTTGCACGAAGCCAATCGTAGAAGAGAAGTAGTATTTATGAAGAGAAAGAAGAAGAGGAGGTGGTTGAGGGAATAATAATAATAATAATAATAAGATGGGATCCTCATGATCTAATTACCAGAGGGATATATGCAATGTTCTGGATATGAGGGAATTGGAGGAGGAGGAGGAGGATCTATGCTTCTTATTTTGAAATGCATACGTAGAAGTCTTCGGTAATATTGACTGACTTGAGGTCTTCTCTTTAATGAAAGAGAAACTTTATGTCTTGTCTATTTGTCTTTTGAAGGGAACTTCGTCCTGAGTCTTAGGTAACTCATTGGCAATTTCCCTGAAGTCTTGAATAATTGATCGCAAGTCTTTTTTGAAGTCTTCAATTAACTTTTTTGAAAAGATGAAATTATTGGATTCTTTGAAAAAAGGAAAAAAGAGAAGAGCGCACTACACTTTCATTTCTCACTTGACTTAGGCCTTGTTCTTGAATGGATTTTATCTCATAAAATCTAATTTTGATAAAATCTAACATTCTCAACGGATTTTAGCAAAATTAGATTTTATGAACACTAGATTTTATCTCACAAAATCATTTACAAAACTCCTTTATCAACCCTAGATTTAATCCATTGGGAAAACAATGTCATTTTATCACACCTCTAAACAAAACTACATTTTATCAAAAATAGATTTTATCTCATAAAATCCATTCAAGAACAAGGCATTAAAACCTTATAAAAAAAGAGGTTGACTAGAAGTCTTTGGAAAGATTCTTTTCTTTTTCTTTTTTATCAATTCAAGGTTTCCAAACCAGCTTATACTCACTTAGACTTATTTTTGAAAGACTAATACCACCATTCAATTTGGGGGGGGGGGGGGGGGGGGGGGGGGGGGGGAGCTTGGGAGCAATTCATGTAAACAATACGTTTGCAATTCACGTAAACAATACGTTTTCAAAAGTCATTCAAAAGTCAAAGTCTAAAACAAGTTGATGTGTCAACAAGAATGAGGACAAAAGACTAATTTTGTGGTCCTCAGACCTTGCATCAACCATCAGCCATCAACCATTAAAGGAATCAGTAATTATTTGGTTAATTAACTACTGAGACGATTAATCATATCTGTTAGGGGTGGAAAAAAAACCGGCGAAACCCGAACCGAACCGAAATCCGAAATTTCGGGCCGGTTTTTGGTCGGTCCATGCTTAAATAAAACCGAAAAAAACCGAAAATATTCTCAGTTCGGTTTCGGTTGTGGAATTACGGTGAACCCGAATCGAATTAGGACCGAACCGAATTAGGACGGAACTGAAAGACCGAACCGATATCACCGAACCGACCTAGCCCCGAACCGAACCAAATCAAAACCTAAAACAATACGTTTTCAAAAGTCATTCAAAAGTCAAAGTCTAAAACGAGTTGATGTGTAAACAATAATGAGGACAAAAGACTAATTTTGTGGTTCTCAGACCTTGCATCGACTATCAACCATCAGCCATCAGCCATTAAAGGAATCAGTAATTATATGGTTAATTAACTACTGAGACGATTAATCACATTTGTGCTTCTTACTTTTTTTTTCATTTTTCATAAACTTGTACCTCCACCCAGCCTAATGGATCCCTAGAGAGACTGATTTGAAAACCTGAAGTTACAACAGGGTAAATCACTATAATCTTGGGGACTTAGACCGGCAAATCCTTGAACACAATTTGCGGAATTTTACCAGCTGAGAGCTTCCTTCGAGTAGTGCACACATTACGATTGAAGACCTCCAAACAACACAATTAACAAAAATTAGCAAGTCTATATGTGCAAGTAAATTACATTCATGCTGAAACTGCTCCGGGTGGTAATCCATGATCCATAGTCAAAACTTTCAAAGTTACACATTTGACCGCATATTGTTAATGTACAACAAGATTAACCACCGTCAGGGAAAATTATCATTTTTTTCCCTTCACGCTACATTGCTAATGCAATACCCAAAAAACATGGAGGACAAAAACCCTATTAACACATACCTACAGGAAGAGACCGGACACCATCTTTCTTCAATTGTTACGCTTGAGATGGTTTTTGAAAAGCCGATGCCTGTTATTGGAAACAAAGCATGTAAAAGGAAACCTTGAAAGATATACTATATCAAATCTTGCAAGGCATGCAGGAGAAACAAGGAGACTGTCGTTGCCCTGTCTCTCTTACGCGTATTAGCATATAGCACGTGGCTAGTAAAAGAACAAAAGATGGGGTGGGGGGAACTGTTTGCTATGCTGACCTCTCAAACTCTAGTTTCTGGATAATGATCCCATTGAGAAGAAGCTCTGAGCTGTAAACTGCTGCTCCTGCACACAAATAAATCCAAATTGTTGGCTACCATGAGTTAAGTGGTCATGATTATGTAAAATACAGGATAACTTGATTATGTACCAATATTGAGGAATGGCGCACATAGTTCGTAGTCCTGATCACAAGAAAGAATTAGTACATCTACTGGGATCATTTCATATGTCATTGCAGCTTCCATCCTATCGACTACCTGAGTATCAGAAAAACTCAAAATATTATGCTTTTATATCCAAAGGTAGTAAGTTGAGGACGTCACTCAGGGTACCTTGTTGATACTGTGACATTATCTCCTAGGAAAGACAAATTTTTACCGTTTATAACGAAAAAAATCAACTAAAAAAAGTACAATTGCAAACCAACTCTGTTACTGAACCAGATCATAAGCTAAAGGACCAAATTAGCATGAAAACAAATGACACCAGAAACATGTTTGATATACTTCATCTGCGGCATCAAAGGCATCGGCAGAATTTCATACCTGGCCATGCACTGCTTTGACCAAGCTCACAATTATCTCGTTACTAGGTCTAATATTTGGAGTAACAATGACTCTGCGACCCTGCAGGGAAGCAGCAAACAGATTATGCATACTAAAGTGTGGGTACAGGAATTCGATACAAACTTAGGTGCAAGAGTGGGTGTAGCTGTTCCTCCTGTTCATACCTTTAGAAGGGGATGCTGTCTGGAATGGGCTAATGAAACTGGCATGCTAAAACCAATTTCCTTTTCCTTTTTGGCATCCCTCAGGATGTAATTCTTCTCATCGATAAAACAGCTAGCTTGTCCACAACTATCTAGCCATAATTGTGTCACTACTGGTTTACCAAGAGCAATGGATTCCAACATATTTCTTGTCCGCACAAATCTATCAGCTATAAAATGTGTAGCATCTGCACAACATGATGCTACGGAGCTACCTAGCCGTACCAAAATCTGTAAGGAAAAAAATACCATCTGTTAAGGCATAATCTAAAGCTGATAATTTGAGGATTTGAGAGCAGATAAGAGAGAAAAATAAGAAACCTTTTTCTGCTGCTTAATTGTATCTTCATCCAAGTTGTGGCTGAACAAGACACGAACATTTGCCATATCTCTTCGTTGTCTCAAAGCTTTTGATGTAAAATTTGGTAGTGATCCAGAAAACCTCAAGCTAATAAGCTCTTTTGTTAGGGGCAACCTTGAGAGCTTTCTATTTAAAAATTGGTTGCCCTTTTCGTTGGCATCACGAATTGCTGGTACCAGATTTATGCCTTCGGTAAAGTTGACAGGGCTAGGGCACTTGGAAAGAGATAACTCAGCATTTCCATTTGATAATATATTTAACTCAATGCTTTCATTTGCAGCATCAGCAGATGAAGAAAAAACTTCATGATCCAGTTCTCCAGATTTTTCCTCGCATTGTTTTGCCGTTGAAGCTTGAAGCTGATGAGCACATGCTGATGATCGTCGTTTTCTCCTTACATAAAAACTGAAACAATTAGTTTCAGAGTTCCTTTGCGAATTTTTATGACTTTCAGTAGAATAACAGGTGGTTTCTGAATTCACTTGTGATTTTTTATGAATATCCATAGAATCCTCGCCGCCCTTTTCCTCCTTAACCAGTGCGGATGGGGGACAGATGTCACTTACTCCCTTTGAATGGCATGGCACATTTCGGTGTGTTCTTTTCCCTCTGGGATAGCTCCATGCAGTGAACTTCAAATGGCTTCCAGGTTGACTGACTTTAAAATCTTTAGCTTCCTCAGATGTGCGCAAACTTATATTGGGTCGTTTTCCTTGAATACTTAACACTTGGAAAGCACTATTAACTTGACCATTCTTTCTCCTTTTCTTACGAACACCGGCTTCCATAACAGCACCCATCCTTTGCTCTGAACTTTTTGTTGGATCCTTGAGCTCCTCCAATGGGTGTACTGATGACCAACTCCTATTCCGATTAGCAAGGGGTGAAAACATCCCACGTTTTCCTTGCAATGGCCCTTCTCCCAGTGAGTAAGATTCCACGAAAGTTGGTGAAACCAACCTATTATCAACTTTTTTGTTGTCTCTCTCCATAACTGTTTCTTCCTTCCTTCGTTCAATTGACGTAAATGAGCTTCTGTATGAATGTTTCTTCGCATTGGAGGGGTTCCCAGAATTGAAAGGGTTTCACCCAATGACTTCCCCCTCTTCACCTTGTTGGCTTCTGATAACTCAGGATCCAGGTCTTTTCGACTTCTTTTGTTTTTTCGGAATGGACGAAGTAGCTTTCCACTTAACTTCTTGGAAGGCTTGTTTTTTGGCATCAGTTTTCTTGCAGTGACTCCGGAATTAGAACAAACCTTAGAAAAAGAACATTTCCCGGTTGAACCTTTTGAAGAATCTTCAACCATGTTTTCTTGATCTTGAGGACTAGAATGAACATTAGAGTTGGGAGGGGGCGCATAAAATAAGGCTTCCATAGCTTCAGCCGCCATTTGAGTGTCAAAACCAACATCAAATGTATCTGGTACATCCCTTCCAGGGCCACAAGCTTCTAACTGCTGCTCTGATGCTTCTGCATTGAGCTGATCATCCATCTCCTCGACAAATTTCATACCACATGCTTGAAGAGCATCACCAACCTCCTGAGAATTTAGAACTATTAAACTCGAATTGATACAATCAGCATCTATCATTTCCCCCTGAAAATTTTCTTTGGACTGATTCCTTGGGATCATCTGACTTTGGACATCCAGGTTTCTATCACCAAGGCACCTAGTAACAGATGTTGTCTTAGGGCCTTCACCATATGAGATTGATTTCTTTCTTTCTTTCAGAAGATCACCCTCTCTATCATGAATTTCGTTGGCATCCCATTCAAATGTTCCTGACATACCATACGTGGTTCCAAGATTGGCCCTCCTGGCCAAAATTTGAGGTCCTTTTGCACATGACACAGGAGGTGATTTCTGCCCACCTGTCTTTTTTTGTGCAACTTCTTCAGATAAATTTACTTTGCTAAATGACAGGTATTGATCCACAAAACCCAGGGCATTGTCTTGTGATGACTCTCCAGGTTCCTCGCATTGATTGTATCTTAGCTTTGCAGTTTCATGCTCAGAAGTAAGCAGCGTGCTATCTTATCTGGAACTTGGGACGTCACATTTAATATCAAGCTTTTCCTGAGAACAAGCATCAGAATGGATAGAACTAGGCCCAATACTATTTGCATGGTCAGACATGCTGCCTCTACATTTGCAGTTCTATACCCTTCTGCGTGATGTTCTATACCCTTCTGTGTGAGCTCAACATAGCATTGGCTTCACCGCTACTATTTCGCAGTTGTGTTAGAAAATTAGTAAAGGACATTTTCGATAGTTTTGGGCGAGCTCCTATAATATTCAGAACAGTATTTTCTGCTTTTCTTTTTCTTGTTTCGATATTTTTAAACCAGCTGGGCCTCATGCCAATCCCACCTATACTTCTCAGAAATTATGTCAAAAATGCAATCATTCATTTGCGTTTTTTTCCCTGTTAGTAAATGTGGGGTTGGTGATCCGTTCGTCTTTCCTCGGGTCAGATTTGCATTCTCTCTGCTTTGTCTTCCTTGGTTCTGCCTGTGAAACAGGGAACCGGCTAGCGCAGTCCGACTGTGATAGTGAGTTCGTATTTGCTCCCCAAGTAAGTCCGTGCTAGGCACATGACCTGTGACACCACCCATAAACTTTTCTGGTAGGTGACCCCGTGCATGACATTCGGAATCCGCACACGTGTTCAGGCCCTGCCACCTGGGACCACATAGATCCTCCTTGGCTGCTGAGTCGGCTTTTGGGTCAGACATGCTCCTGCCCAGCGGCCTTACAGTTCCCCTACAAATACCTATTGGCTCGCATGTCATGGGCTTCGGTGCACGGTTTGGCCGTACAATCAGCCCTAGCGAGCCCAGGCCCCAGGGAGTGGGCAAACTGTATTGTCAGGTCCATTGTCTTGTCTGTTTGGCTCACATAGTTAACATGCCTCTTCTATGCTTCAAACATTAGTGCTGCTCTGGTTTCATTTCAGTGTCTCTCGTTAGTCCCATTTCTCCTTGCCCTCTGGTGACATCAATGAGGAACACATATTGGAGATGAGCACATAGGAACACAGACATGAGATGAACATTTTTTTATTAGTATTATATATTTATATATATATATATATATATATATATATATATATATATATATATATATATATATATATATATATATATATATATATATTTATTTACGGAGCCAAAATGTCAGTAAGCATAAATCACTGTTGCTGCTGTAGAGATCAAATGAAAGATAAAAGATACTCCAGAAAATCAGCATACTCTTTTCAGGGTTTGTTGTGGGATACATACCATGGCCATTGCATGCCCGAATCAGAAAAATATGGTTATACTCCATATCATCACGTGTTCAGTGTCTCTCGTTAGTCCCATTTCTGGGCGATGATAAATATGGTTATACTTCATAGTATGACTTTGAATAGATTGCAAATAGGGTCTATAACTTCTGCTTCTTGATGCATCTTGGTTCACACATTACGATTTCGCATACCTTGCAGCAGCCTAATCTGCATGGTCCACAATAATCATTAGGATGTAATAGTGATGCTGAAAAAGTTTCACTACATTAAATGTAGCAGTAGAGAACATGTAATATTTCGCTGAAAGAAAAGGAGATGACCACTGTAAGTAACAGCCCTTGGACCTGCCTCTGCAGGATAAACGTCAGATGCTTGCACCCACGCACAAGCCACAGGCATTTGGATAAGTCAATGCATTGCCAATGGAAGTTGAACACCAAACCTCCAGCTTTACGGTAGCCTGTAGGGCTTATGACTCTTAGTGACAAGTGACATCCTTAAACTGCAGGCCTTGGGTACGGTGCCGCGTTAACATTCATTTGTCAATTATTTGGGGAAAATGGGGATCACTTGGACCGTAATAGTTATAGGTTGTCGAAGATTGATTGGAGGATGAAGGACATTTGGATTTATTTAATTTGATGAGTATAGGAAACATCTCATGTATTTTGTTATGTTTTTCTGATGCTTTGTTTCAAGGAACCTGAAAGGTCTTGTGTTATAAAATAATGAAGTTTCTGCTTCCAAAGGGGCCATTTTTGTAGATGACAATACTTCATTCCGAAGGACTTAAGAACCCTAAACCCTTAGTGACTGCATCTATTCGAATTTGCGCATGGCCAGCATCTAGAACTTGTTTTCGTTGTTAATTTCAAGGATGATCAGTGTTATAACATTTGTCGTCTTCAAAGGCCTCGCCTGAAAATAAAAGTCATCTTGACTTTTTTTTTTGGTAAATAAGTCATCTTGACTTTATCAATAAAATTCTAGTTTTTTTGAAGAAAAAAAAAAAACAAAGAAACTTAGAGGTACTTTACTACTTTTTGTGATGTTACTGGAAAAGAAAAGAAGAGGGCGAAAGAAAAAAAAACCCTAAACTCAATTAAATCTTTATTCTCAATATCGAAAGGTACCTAATGAAGGTAGCAAGCCTAGTATTTATAGGCTAGCCACAATGTTTCCAAACTTGAAATAAACATGTTTCAAAAATAAAAATAACAATAGCGTCCCAAATTAACAGATTTACCTAAAAATAAAATAAATAAAATCAATAGATATTTAATCTTTTTTCCACGCCGCATGTACGTGCTTGTGATTTTGGGCCTTGGGTGATC
>CM037152.1:3546080-3761808 GCA_020921065.1 Vaccinium darrowii | reverse complement strand
TGTTTGCCTCTCCAAAGTTAACTTTATTTTGACTTGAACAAAGAACCCATCCTACAACTTTATTCATGGATGAATGGGTACGACTTCATCCAATTGGGTGCATTTGGCTCTATAAATAGAGCCCATATCACAGTCATTCATACACCGAAAATCCAGAAATTCTCCCTCACTCTAATTAGTTCCTTTCTTGTACAGTTAATTTGTTACTCCACCGTAGAGTTTAATGCGGGGTCATACGGGCTTTCCAGTACAGATAATCATTACCCTCGAAAAAGGATAGCCTCGAGTTTGAGGCTCCCTCTCGTGGTGCGTTCATATCCATTGTAACTAGAATCAAACTCACGTGGTTAAACCTAAACAGAGCAACCAGCTCTGATACCAATTGAAAATATGCGGAAGCGTTCAATTTGCTCCTAGAGGGGGGAAAATAGGAGTTTGGATAAAAATTACCAGTTTATGTGAAAAATAAACGATTAAAAATTATTAAATTAGAAATGGCTAATTCTCTTGCTAATTCAAAACAAATCACAAGTAGTAAAGAGAAAATAAAATGGAGACAGGTGACGCACGATTTATGTGGAAAAACTTAGGGTCCTAAATAATCCTAAGCGAAAACCACAGCCTAACACTACTGCTTTATTCTATTAATAAAAAAGAAGCACAGATTACAAAATAGTAAAAACCCTACCTCAAGCCTTTACCTATTCTTGCCAATCTGCGATGCTCCTAGAGCTTCTTCAAGATTCAATAGATGAACCACAGACTTCACGCCTGATCTTCGGATTCAACCGGCTCCAAATCAATCTCCAAAAGATTTGGCCACAATAGTACACGGCACCACAAATACGAAAAACAAATGATCTGATGTGAAAGGTGTGGCTTCAAAATACTAATGTACAATAAAATATAGTCCCTCTCGGTTTTCTTCTTTCCGAAAAAATATGTGCACAACTTATCAAAGTTATGCTCCCTTATGTATTCAAGGGAAGTGCCGCCCCCCAAAGTAATATCACTTGACTCTTTCCAAAACAAAACAAATTTATAATGATCTTTCAATGATAGACATATGGAAAGACATAAAAGAAGAAACCGACTCTTGATATATATCTATTATATATTATATGGAAAACAAAATTTTCGGTGATTTTTAAAAGAAAATCTTTTTCTTCATATCAATATATTTATATGAGTATGGAAAGCGAATTTTGGTAAGTAAAAATAAAATCGTTTGATTGATACGGAAAGCAAATTTTCGGAGAGTTTTATTGGAAATACAAACGTGCAGAAATATAATCTTTTATTTAAAAATATGTGTGATATGTTGTGCAATGCATTTTACCTTTCACACAAATAGATTGATTTCGCAGTGGTCAATTTGGCGCAGATAATGGGAGGAGCATCGAGCGAGCAACTACCCTCTAAAAAATCTACCCATACACGAATGAAGGTTTTGGACAACTTTGGAAAGTGCCAAAAAATATCTCACAAAGTCGAAAATAGAAATAAGATGATTTGAAAACTCTGGTTCTACTATTTTTCTGGGTTTCTTTTTGTTTTCTTGTGTGTGTTGATAAATTTGGTTCCAGCAAAAGATACCAAACTTACGGTCAGTCAGTTTGTCCAAGGCTTTAGAACAGTCATAACCAATCTCAAGTCTAATTCACACCGTGTTGTGCAGCCACGGCGGGCGCCGACATCGTTCCAACAATTGGAGACATTCACTGCATAGAACTCGTTGAGCACTACAAGTGTACCAAAAATCAACTCGATAGGATATCTTTAAGTGCATCATCGGAATACAAAAACCTTGAAAAAGAAATGAAACACATTTGGATCTACTTTTTCAAATTTCCCGGTGTGCGACTTTTTTAATAGGCAAGGTGGGCTTTTACAATCTCCCCACCTTGTGATGCGACGTCCCCGATGCATTGGTCCAGCAACCTTCTTCTGTTGGCCATAGTGTAGCACTTAGTTCTGTATAGCACTTTGCTCCAACTTTAGGATTGGGACTTTAATAAGCATGGTGGGCTCTTACAATCTCCCCACCTTGTGATGCAACGTCCCCGGTGCATTGGCCCAGCAACCTTCTCCCGGTGGCCATGGTGTAGCACCTAGTTCTGTATAGCATTTTGCTCCAACTTTAGGATTCAAGAGGTGGCTCCTATAGATTCTAGTGGTGGCTCCCAACATGTAGACTGGGGTTGTGTTCTGGTACCATTTGTAATGACCCACCCAGTTGACTTGTTAACTTCTAGCATAACCACGCGATTTAAAAGGTTAACCTCATTATATAGTAGCTGGAGGCGATACATTATATACCCCATCTACTTTAACCAAATGTGTTTCATTTCTTGAAATTCAAGGTATTTGTGTTCCGATAATGCACTTAACGATACCCGATCGAGTTGATTTTTGGTATACTTGTAGTACTTGACTCCGTGGCTGCACAACACGGTGCTATGCATTGAGATGCACCCCCCCGGGGCGATTCCCCTCTGTTGTACTGAAAATCAAGAAATTTCCAATCCACAAGCAGGCTCCGGCTGTGGTGCCCCGAAGTGGTATTAGGGCACTGGTGCCCTAGTTTTACTTACCATGAACACTGGATCTATAAACTACAAAAACAGACTACCCTTACCACGAAAACAGACCACACTTACCACACGTATAGGCCATGAATTGTGGTAAGTAAAGCTTGTGTTTATGGTAAGTAAAACATGAGTTCATAATAAGTACAATTGCGCGAAAAAAGAGCAAAATCGCCCTCCTTGTGGTGGTTTTCATCTAATGACTTAGATTTACCCATTTTCTAATTTAGAGGTCAATATTTACGAGGTACTGGTGCCCCGTACGACCGTACGTACCACTTTAGGACACCATAGAAATTTTGCCACATAATATTATTCTTCCATGGCTTTAAGGCTTTCACCTCTTCCTGTAGTTATAACAAAAATACTAGAGGTGGCAATGTCTAACCCAACCCATGAACCCAACCCAACTTGCCCACTTATAACCCAACCCAACTTGCCCATATTGTAATATAGGTTATAAATGGGTCAACCCACAGTAACCCATATGTACATGGATTTACATGGGTTTAAAATAAGTTCAAAATGGGTTGGTCCTTGGATGAGTAAATAAGGAGTAAATCACTTTTCCCTTGGGAAATTCCTCCCCGTCTCTTTCTCATCCTATTAATTTTCAATATGAAATGAATTATAATTGCATTACCAGCCAACTCAAAGAACCTATAAAGAAACAACATAGATTTTAGAGAGAGTAGAAACCCATTCACACTGGTAAAGAACCTAATTGGGTCTCCTGATCTAATCACCACATATAGCTGAAAATCGGGATCTAGGAAACATAATGTAAGTAAAACATAAACAATTATCCTGATCTAATCCCAACAATAATAGTCCGATTATAATAATTTTAGATCGGCTCATCTCATAAACAAATTAAGCTTTGGTCTATTTTTAAACTTATTAATTTTCAAGCCAACTTTAAACAATTATCAACTCGGCCCATTCAGTTACATCAATTATCAATTGCAACAACAATGAACCCGCCCAAACCTATTAAAATCGATATTTTTTTTTTTTTTTTTGAGAGAGGGAAATCGACTCAATTGTCGGAACTCGGTAAAGACTTCGTCAACAAGTGTTTAAGGAGAAACCGAGTCCAAATGGTGGAGTTGTGATCAGTTGTTGCAGCATCCACTCATATCTTCATCAGCACCGTTGGATTCGAGATCACATTCGTCGCCCCGTTGCATTCTCGATTGGGTAAATTACAAAAAAAACCCTGAAGTTTCGCCAAATTCTTAAAAAAAAAAACACCTGGACTTCGTTCGTTAGCAAAACGACACCTGAACATTATATTCTGTCAACAAAAAAAACCCCTACCGTCATATTCTATTAATGTTTTTGACAGAGCCAATTAACGATGGTTAACTCCCTCTGTTATCTCTCTCAAAACGACACCTGAACATTGTATTTCGTCAACAAAAAAGCCCCTACAGTCTCATTTCATGACGTCAAAAAAAAAAAAAAAAAACTCAAAATTTCCAATTTCCCCGTTACCCCTTACAAGGAAAATCACCACCACTGTCGAACACTACCACCACCACCATCCACAATTCGAACCACTACCAATTTTTTTTTTCCCACCATGATATTTATTGATACCCCAGTGAATCACCAACATCGCCGCACTTTACGACCACAACCAATTAATCTGAATTTTTTTTTTAATTGATACCCATATAAACTACGATTTGTACTAGATTCATCCTTTTGGTACATTATCCATCGCCAACGGACTGCACGTGTTGGCCCAAGGGAGAAGAAGATCCTATGCTAGTCAGAGATGGGGAGAAGTTGGGTGGCTGTGGTTTATGTGTGGGCCCCATTCCAGGCTCCCACACGAATGATCCAAACTGTTGACTATTTTTGAAATACTTTTTTGAGTTAACCCTGAAAAATTCAACTCAATCGGATAAATGAAAGTGGCTGATCCAATTGTTCAAGGTTTCATTCTGATTATAGGATCTTGAATTCTGAAAAAAAAAAAATTTGACGTTTCGATCAAGCACTTACATGTATCTGATTGACTTGAAAATTTTAAGGTTAGCTCTCTCCGTTGGTTTGGGTCCACATAACCCTAACTTAACGCCAATTTGAGGGGTTAACTCTCTCCGTTGGTTCCTTCTGTTGGAGACGTCACGAAATGGGACGGTAGGGGCTTTTTTGTTGACAAAATATAATGTTCAGGTGTCGTTTTGAGAGAGATAACAAAGATAACAGAGGGAGTTAACCAACGTTAACTGGTTGTGTCAAAAACATTAACAGAATATGACAGTAGGGGCTTTTTTGTTGACGAAATATAATGTTCAGGTGTCGTTTTGCTAACGGACGAAGTCCAGGTGTTTTTTCAAGAATTTGGCGAAACTTCAGGGGTTTTTTTGTAATTTACCCTTCTCGATTGGTCGGAGTTTATATGACGAAGAAAGTGAAATATAAATTGAAGATGAAATTTGCAAATAACGAACTGATTCACTTAGAGAAATAAATGCTAAATTAGCTTCTGGTAATTTGAAAACATGATGGCTGGGTGGTGAGGAATTCGGGAATTGAAAATAGAGCAGAATAAATTCCAATTCCCAATTCGCATTGTTTGGAATAAAGCAAAAAAAAAAAGACAGGTTGGGTTGGGTTGAATTGGGTTGGGTTTGACTAGACCTATATTCAACCCACCCATATTCAACTCACATACTATTGGCCCATATTCAACTTGTCCATATTCAACCCATAACTCATATCATCCCACTTAAACCCAACCCAACCCACCCCACCCATTTGCCATCTCTACAAAAATACTATTCCTGTTCTTTTGTTTTAGTCGTACTCTTTTTGTATCTAATCCACTATCTTCTTCTACATAGACGTGCTGATGTACGTCCAGTTTAGAACATGTGACTGGAAGAGTGGTGGAAGATGCTTCAAAATGGTTCTCATCTCTTCAGTGTCCTTTGCCATGTGGGGAGTACAAAAGCAAGAAATGTTACCTCATAGTAGACTTATTCGGTTTGGGTCTCAAGACTCGGTTTCTAAATTATTACTTGATCATTATTCCTATTTCTTTCCCATCATTATCTCTATTTTTAATTATTATTCTCATTTATCTTTCTATCTCTCTCTAATCATTTACCCATAATTTTCAATTATTGCTTTCATTTTTCTCTCTACTCAAAACCCAAACCGAACAAGGTGGGTATGTCTTTAGTCGCCTTCAGAAATTGACATATAAGCTAAGCGTGTAACCGACACTCTGAGGGTCATTACTCATTAGAGAATCACTAGCCAAGGCACTTGTATTTTACTACCCATTGGGCGGGACTTTACAAAGAGTCATTTGGTGCTTCTTAAAACACTCCCTTTAGCAATGTCAATTTCTTCATCCCCCATACTGTTCATAGTGACAAGGCAAGAGCCGAGTCTGGTGGTGCCAGCAGAATCAACACCCCGCGAACTAAAGCAACTCTCAGACATAGATGACCAAGACGGTCTCAGGTTTCATGTTCCGGTGATAATGTTTTACAAAAGGAATCCTTTCATGGAAGGAGAAGACACTGTGGGGTCATTAGAGAAGCACTAGCCAAAGCACTTGTATTTTATTACCCATTTGTTCATAGAAGCCGATGCTGAAGTTGAGCTTGATCAACTTGGTGACACGATTCTTCCGGGTTGTCCGTACATGGAGGAGCTTCTTCATCATGTTCCTGGATCTGATGGAATCCTTGGCTGCCCTCTCTTGTTGGTTCAGGTAAACTTTGCTGTCAATATTTTTGGCAGAACGGAAAATTTACAGTATGTTTTTAAAGATTTCACAAATGATGCATACACAATGATGTCGCACCTTGTGATTTCAAAAACAGTCACCGTGGCGACAACGTTTTCAATGTATTCTGTGCAATGAATCCGTTCATCGAAAGTCATTTTCCTGCTGTTTCAACTTCGCTTTATGTTTAGGTGCACCACATAAGTCAAGAACTCAAAACCTTTTCCCCATGCCCCAAAACTCAGCTCCTTGGATATATATATTTTTTTTAATCTTTTGGTGGTGTGTAATTAACCATTTCATTAGAAACCAAAGAAACAATCTCCAAGAGGTACAGGAAACTAAGGCTAAAGCCTATGCAAGGAAGGAATAAACCAATAGTGAGAAAATTTAAAGCCTATACACTATATAAGCCTAGAAAGAAATGAGCCAATTCTGACAAAGTCGGGAAGATAAAGAGGTAGGCCTAATATTCTTACTTTGGGAAGCTTTAACCCTTAACTTTAAAATAAACCTGTCCAATAACAGTGGAAAAAGGCCTTTGAATGCCTTTAAAGATTCTATAATTCCTCTCTTGCCAAATAAAAGAAACTGTTGCAATAAAGGCAAGTCTCCTTAGAAGATTTGGAAAACCCTTCTCTCTGAATTTAGAACAGAACCATGTGACCTTCTGAGACCAAAGGACAAGACCAAGGGGAATGCAACTAAGATCAGCAATGGCAGCCCACACCTAACTTGAAAAGGAACACTAAAAAAGAAGGTGCTCCAAAGTTTCAAGAAATCTATAATAGAACAAATAGGACTAGCCTTGACTTGGTATGTAGAGACACAATTCTCGCCCAACATTTTTACCATTAGAATCAAAAGTAATAGAGCATACATTGGTAAATAAGGGCCACAGACAGTGTTCTAAAAGAAGGTCTGGATGGTTGAGTACTTGGCGCCTAGGCGCTAGAAGGCCCCTCGCCGACTAGCCCAATTAGCTCGACTAATTGCCCGACCAGGCACCGAATACTTGGCTTTGGAAGTTAGAAGCTGTCCGGCCAACTTGGAAGCGCTTAGCGAGTTTTAGAACCTTGGCCACAGAATTTATGACTGTTGGTCTATGTGAGAAAAATCTGGTAAGAGATGCGATTATAGATAGAATTACGCTTACAACAAAAGTGCATATTCGATTTTACTTGAAATGTTCACATCATTTTTTGATTGTTCTGTGAAATTTTTTAAATGTAGGTGACGCGATTCAGTTGTGATGGATTCACCTTTGCTCTGCACCTAAACCACACAATGAGTGATGTACTTGGTTTGGTCCAATTTCTCAATGCAATTGCTTAGTTCGCCCAAGGGAATGAATTAATTGCACCTTCAGTGCCACCGGTGTGGCGAAGGGAACTCTTATCCGCAAGAAAACCTCCCCGAATCACATGCCTTCACCACGAATATCAACACGTTGTCGACAACAACAACGACAACAAACACAAGATATTGAGATCATTCTTCTTCGGTCCCAAGGAGATCAGAGCCATTCGAAACCATCTCCCCCGACATTCAAGCGCCTCCACATTTGAGGTCTTGACCGCGTGCTTATGGAGGTGTCGCACTCGTGCACTCGCACTAGACTCTAACTACCCCGTTAGAGTTTCCTGCCTCTTCAATGGTCGCGGTTTGAATGGCCTTCATGTACCTAACGGGTACTACGGCAACGCCGTTGCATACCCTGCAGCAGTTTCAAAGGCTGGAAAGGTGTGTTACCTTTCCACTTGTATACATGTCGGAGTTAATAAGAATGGCAAAGGCCCAAGTAACCGCGGAGTATTTCAGGTCGGTGGCGGATCTTATGGTGATTAATGGGCGGCCTATGTATATAGTGCCGGGAAACGTTTTTGTTTCAGATGTTAACATCTCGGCTTACACACAGTGGATTTTGGGTGGGGGAAACCGGTGTATGGCGGCATCGCAGGGGCGTTTCCAAATATAAGCTTTTACATGAGTTTCAAAGATGGGATTGTTGTTCCAATATGCTTGCCCCAAGGAGTCATGGAAAGGTTTGAGGAGGAGTTGAAGACAATGACTGATGAGCCTTTGGGTGGTTCGGTTGATAACAGGCCCTCTAAAACTTTATCTATGCTTTAAAATGAGAATTCTGATCTGCATCGACGAATTTGATAATTATTGTTGAGCATTATTATGTGGACCGGACTGGATTTCCTTGCCGATGTACTAAATGTTGGGAATTATTAAAATAAATTGGGGTTGTTTTTGGTGTTTTATAAACAACTTCCTTCTCCTGGAGAAGACTTCTTTTAGAGTTTTGGGGCAATCTCACGTCGCCTTGATGGGAAAATTGATGATTAATATGTATATGGGAATAAGTTCACTTTAATAGCTTAGCTCTAGAGTGACTTAGCTCCCGCGGTTAGCTCACCAGCCGAGCGAGTCCAAAATCTCTCTTCTTTTTTCTTCTTCTTCCTCCTTTCGTATATCTGGAAAGAGAATTGAGAATTTCGTCCTCAAGATTAGTGTGAAAACTCCCATCCTATTTAGGAGTGGGTTTCCGTCTGGATGGGAGCGTGCTCCCTTCAAGATCCCTTATAGAAAGTGCACCATTTAGAAGGATCCTGCTACTAAGGCGAAAAGTAAACATTTTGAGGAATTAGGAATGTGTTCCATCCCTTAATGATTAAATAATCCCTTAGAACAGAATTATTAGCAACATTGGTGGGCTAAACCTCATGAAATGATATTGCTAGAATAATTTATTTAAATGAGGAGATATGGCTTCACAATCACATACAGACTTGTCTGAGATCCAAAGGATTGATATTTGAGACCCAAAAAAATGTTTGGACGACTTAAGAGTTGTTTGATTTCTCTTTCCCTTGACAAATTCATGATTCAATCATACCATTGAGGAGTCTAAATTTGAATTAGTGAATAATAATTGTGCTGCAACCAGTGGTGCTGAACATTGTGGTGCAACTATAGGCATAAGAGATGATAAAAAATTAAAAAAAAAAAAAAACTACAGATGAAAGTCGGAAAATAGAGATAAGATGATTTGAAAACTTTGGTTCTAGTATTTTTCCGGTTTCCCTTTTGTTTTCTGGTATAAGTTGATAAATTTGGATTAGACTCGAGATCGGTTATGACTAGAGTATGTTCTGAAGCTCCGGCTATAGTGCCCCATAGTGGTATTGGGGCACCGGTGGCCCAGTTTTACTTACCACGAACACATGATCTATAAATTACAAAAACAAATCACACTTACCACAAAAACAAACCACACTTACCACATGTATAGGCCATAAATTGTGGTAAGTAAAACCTGTGTTTATACTAAGTACAATTGAGCGAGAAAAGAGCAAAATCGCCCTCCTTCTTGGAGTGGTTTCATCTAACAACTGAGATTTACCCATTTTTTTTAATTTTACGGTCAACATTGACGGGGACACCGGTGCTCCAATACCACTCTGGGGCACCATAGAAATTTTGCCACGTAATACTGTTCTTCCATGCCTTTCAGGCTTTCACCTTCTTCCTGTTGTTCTAACAAAAATATTCTTCTTGTTCTTTTGTTTAGGGGTGTTCTGTTAAGGGTATTTTTAGAATAAACTAGTTTTTCACAATTTTTTATGTGATGTATTATGAGATTGTCCTGTCTTTATTTTTTTTTAAATTTATTTTTTGTTAGTGGAACATCCCATAGTCGTACTCTTCTTGTACATAGACTGTTCTGATGTACGTCCAGTTTAGAACATGTGACTCGAAGAGTGGTGGAAGATGCTTCAAAATGCATGGTTCTCATCTCTTCAGTGTCCTTTGCCACGTGGGTAGTACAAAAGCAACAAATGTTACCTCATGGTAAGTCTAGTCACCTTCAGAAATGGTCTGAGATCACCTGTTCCAAAAATTGGTGTTCCTCTGTACCCAATTGTTTTGGGCCATTGGATTGCATGTATTTTGTTTTTTTTTTTTTTTGTTTTAAAATTTTCATGAGATTCAATGGCCGAAAATGCACCGAAACAAAGAAATAAAATATTTTCGAAACAGAGGATTTGATTCCTTCAGAAATTGACATAAGCTAAGCGCGTAACTGACACTCTGAGGAATCACTAGCCAAAGCACTTATATTTTACTACCCATTTGGCAGGACTTTACATGGTAGCCCCCACTAATAAATAAGGCATGGCCCCATTAATAAATAAAGCGTGGGAAAATTGAGGCTTGATTTAATCACTTAATCACAGGGGGTCTCTCGATATCTTAGATGGACTGTGTGGCACAAATTATGGGTAGTACAAAAGGTGCATTTGCTTCTTCTCAAAACACTCCCTCTCGGAAATTGAGGTAATTGAGCTGATTACATGTCCTACTCAATTTGGAACTCCAATGCCTATAAAAATGTCTTCCAGATTCATAGCACAAAGTAAAGAGTGCATTTGCTTCTTCTTAAAACACTCCCTCAAACAACGTCAATTTCTTCATCCCCCCACATTGTTCACAGTGACGAGGCAAGAGCCGAGACTGGTGGTGCCAGCAGAATCAACACCCCGCGAACTAAAGCAACTCTCAGACATAGATGACCAAGAAGGTCTCCGGTTTCAGGTTCCGGTGATAATGTTTTACAAAAGGAATCCTTTCATGAAAGGAGAAGACCCTGTGAGGGTCATTAGAGAAGCACTAGCCAAAGCACTTCTATTTTATTACCCATTTGCCGGGAGGCTTATTGAAGGGCCTAACCGGAAACTTCTAGTGGATTGCACGGGCCAGGGGGTTTTGTTCACAGAAGCCAATGCTGAAGTTGAGCTCGATCAACTTGGTGACACGATTCTTCCGGGTTGTCCGTACATGGAGGAGCTTCTTCATCATGTTCCTGGCTCTGATGGAATCCTTGGCTGCCCTCTCTTGTTGGTTTAGGTAAACTTTGCTGTCAATATTTTTTATAGTATGGGAAATTTACAGTATGTTTTTAGAGATTTCACAAATGATGTATACACAATGATGTGGCATCTTGTGATTTCAAAAACAGTCACTGCGGCCACAACATTTTCAATGTATACTGTGCAATGAATCCGTTCGGAAGTCATTTTCTCTGCTAAAAATCTCCTCAATATTCAAGTTTTTTCATCTAGGCCTCTAGGGCTAGAGCACAAATTTTGTTGGGATTCCACCCCGTGTGGGCCAGTTGGGCTTAGGCCCCGAGGGAGTGGATTAGGATTTTTCTGTGTGACTCTATAAATACTCTGTGATGCCTAAGTTATGGTGTGTGGTAGCACAATGTAGAGAGAGAGGCAGAGAGTGTGAGAGGGGGGCTGGTTGTGGCTCCCCGGAGAGAGAGATACACGAGAGAACTGGTGAGGATTTCATTTTTGTGAGATTGAGTGTGAGTGTGTAACACAAGAACACAGAGTTTCTCCGGATTATAGTGAAACCCCCCCTCCACGTGGATGTAGGTCAGATTTGGCCGAACTACGTATATTGTGTGTCGTGCGTTCTCTTGTTTTTACTGCTTCTGTGCATGTGGTGCGTTGATTGGAATCCTAACAAATTTTGCTCTTGTTAGTATAATGGAAGACAAAAATAGAATCATGAAGACCAAAAGTCGAGCTCTCTGTTTCAACTTCGCTTAGGTTTACCCCGTACATCTGGTCCTTCAACAGTAGATTTACCGCTACATCTGAATCTGTTTCAACTTCGCTTTACGTTTAGGTGCACCACATAAGTCAAGACCTTTAAACCATGCCCCAAAACTCTGCTCCTTGACTTGGTAGGTAGAAACACAATTCTCACCCAGATTTTTTACCATTAGAAACATAAGTAATAGAGCATACATTGGTAAATAAGGGCCACATAATTTAGGACCGCAAGATTGCTTTATGTGCTATGGTGGCATTCCCTCACTCCTTTTCAATTAGCCTTTGGTGCCTCTTAACAGAGCCGGCTCAAAGATATTGGGGGCTCGAAGCGAAGTCCTAATATGAGGCCCTATATAAATCTTCAAGTGAAATTTTGCAAAAAGAAATTTAAATCTTCAGAGCAAAATTTATGATGAAAAACCCCACACTTTTATAGAGTAATTTAAAGGCCTAATGAAATAAACTTTAGAAAAATTCGACATCTATTGCTTCGAAATTCAACAAAATTTAGTGACAAGATGTAATATAATTGAGCACTTGAGCTAGTTGGAACTCGGGCCTAACGACTTGTTAGTCCCTTGCTTGTCGAAACTTCTTTAGAGTTGTTTTGTCAAGAAAGCAATGTTCAACTGGCTGATTGCTTCGCTTGTGCCATACCGGTAGTTTTGACCTACCCAACTTAGGCTTTCCTGGGACTTGCCGTTGTTCTATGTGACGAAAATCTGGTGAGAGATGCGATTATAGATAGAATTACTCTTACAACGAAAGTGCATATTCGATTTTACTTGTATTGCATCATTTTTTTTTGGGTGAATTTTTGTAAATGTAGGTGATGCGATTCAGTTGTGGTGGGTTCACCTTTGCTCTGCGTCTAAACCACACAATGAGTGATGGACTTGGTTTGGTCCAATTCCTAAATGCAATTGCCGAGTTTGTCCAAGGGAGTGAATTAACTGCACCTTCTGTGCTACCAGTGTGGCGAAGGGAACTCTTATCCGCAAGAAAACCTCCCCGAATCACATGCCTTCACCACGAATACGAACAAGTCGTCGACACCAACAACGACAACAACAACAAACACGAGATATTGAGATCATTCTTCTTCGGTCCCAAGGAGATCAGAGCCATTCGAAACCATCTCCCTCCACATTCAAGCGCCTCCACATTTGAGGTCTTGACCGCGTGCTTATGGAGGTGTCGCACTCGTGCACTCGCACTAGACTCTAACTACCCCGTTAGAGTTTCCTGCCTCTTCAATGGTCGCGGTTTGCATGACCTGCATGTACCTAACGGGTACTACGGCAACGTTGTTGCATACCCTGCAGCAGTTTCAAAGGCTGGAAAGGTATGTACCTTTCCACTGGTATACGCGTTGGAGTTGGTAAAAATGGCAAAGGCCCAAGTGACCGCGGAGTATTTCAGGTCGGTGGCGGATCTTATGGTCATTAAAGGGCGGCCTATGTATACGGTGCCGGGAAGCTTTTTTGTCTCTGATGTTAGACATCTCGGCTTACACACGGTGGATTTTGGGTGGGGGAAACCGGTGTATGGCGGCGCCGCCGTGTCGTTTCCAAATATAAGCTTTTACATGAGTTTCAAAGATGGGATTGTTGTTCCAATATGCTTGCCCCAAGGAGTCATGGAAAGGTTTGAGGAGGAGTTGAAGACAATGACGGATGAGCCTTTGGGTGGTTCGTTTGATGACAGACCCTTTAAAATTTCATCTATGCTTTAAAATGAGAATTCAGATCTACAACGACGAATTTGATAATTATTGTTGAGTATTATATGAGGACTGGAATGGTTTTCCTTTCTGATGTAATAAATGTTGGGATTTATCAAAATAAACTGGATTTGTTTTGGGTGTTTTTTTTTTTTTTTTGATCAACCACCTACTAAGTTCACTTAATATAGCTTAGCTCTACAGTGGCTTGGCTTCTAATTAAGGTGATCCGCACCATTCATCGGTGTTGCCGGTGCTGCGCATGCGCGGTTCGCTCACCCACTCGGGCATTTGCATGGTAGTGGGTTGTGTGGCCGCAATGTAGCGCTTTGATGGCACAATTTGCACTAATATTCATGGATGAACGGGTACGACTTCATCCGATTGGGTGCATCTGGCTCTATAAATAGAGCCCATATCACAGTCATTCACACACCGAAAATCCAGAAATTCTCCCTCACTCTAATTAGTTTCTTTCTTGTACAGTTAATTTGTTACTCGGTAGAAATGAATTTAAAAAACCTTTGGTTCACTCGATTTCTTTTTAGGCTCGGTCTTCTGTCTATCTTTCGTTTGTGTGGACGTAGGCCGAAGATCATTAGTTTGGGTTTTCGTTGTATCCTCGAAACAAATTTGTTGCAATTCGGTGCACGCCAAATGGTGGTGGCAAATACTATTTTTTGGAAAGCAATATTGTAATGTGCGTCAAGGCAAGTTCCATCAAGGCGTTCATATTTCAAACATCCAAGATTCTGCACCAACAATAAAGACTAGAAAGAATTTCGTCAAACAGGATTTTGTGGATTGCAGAGTGGAGATAGGATATTGTATTCCGAGGGCCAAATATAAAGGCATTTGGCTTATGAAAAAATACATTACAATCGTAGATAACGTGTGTATCACGTAAGGGATTGATGATAAGATCACTGTTACTTAGGCTGAATACCGACCTAAAATTGAATCATATGATTGAGATTATCACATCAGTACTCATTAATATTGTGAGCTACGGTCAAATTTGTGAAGGTGACTGCTGCCTGCATGTGATATGGCATGAGGTTCATGAACTCACAAAAAAGAACATGCACTGCCACATTATCTGTCTTGAACACGAATCGTGACTTGCCTCCGCATTCTCAAGTAGTTCAGCTGTTATCTCCTCATTAATATTTCCTTTGTTTCACTAAAAAGTACTAGTAAACATTTTCAAGACTTAATTGAGAGTCATTTCAAACTTAACCATTTTCCCCCACTAAAAATTAGGGGTGTTTACGGATCGGTTCCGGCCGGATCGGTTCTCGATCCGATCCGCTCGTGACGGATTGTCTTTTTTAAGATCCGCAACCGTCCGTGAGTGACATACGGATGGGTCGGTTCGGTTGCGGATTGAGCGAATCGGGCAGATTTGGCGGATCAAAGAAGGATTATTAGGTGGATTGGGCGGATCGAGCGGATCGAACCGAACCGAACCGCATCCGTCAAAATAAAAATATTAGGATCCGCATCCATCCGTAACGTACCTCGGGTGAGTAAACAGAAGGATCGGTTTGGGCGGTTTGTGTGGATTGAACGGATTGGGTGATCCGCTGGGCAGTTTTAGTAAAAATTATATTGAGGTGGAAATCAAAATGCAATCATTCAGCCGAGTTGGCTTTAGGTATACGCCGAGAATGGGACTGCATTGGGCCCCTATTTTATTCCTATTTTTTAGGGCCTCAAAATTTATACACCCTTGTATTTTTTAAAATCTATATAAAATTAGAAGAAAAGTGTCTAACAAAACTTAGGGCCCTATTCAAGTGGAAGTTTAATAAGGCCGAAAAAATTTAGTGGTCAAGATGTAATTTTTAAAGTTTTTTGGGTTAAAATTTATACTAAACGTAATTTGTTTAAAGAATCAAAACCCTTACTTTCGTCAAAAATTGTTCACCGCAAGAAACAAAAAAGTCGAAGGACGTGTGCAATTATTTGAAACTAATGTTTGATTGATTTCCAAATGCGCGGTTTGCTTATAAAATATAGTATAGTTGACTATAACAGTTACAGTTGTCTCCGGGAAAATAATCTTCTTGAAGTTAAAGTTGATGAAATCTTATCTTTGATCAACTATTTAGAATGGTTGAATGAATTAGTTATGCTATCTATTGGGAAAGAGATGGTGGCTAACATTGATAATGAGAGCTTAATTACTTTTTTTGCCTTGAAAGATACAATGAGGGTGATGTTTAAGTAATACATTTCGAATGAATAGAATAATTATCCAGCTTTTGTTATCATATATAGTGTGAGAATACTTGTATTATAATAATTTATATGCTAATATTAAAAAAGTAACATGCCATAAGCTTTTGCCATTAATCATCCAACTTTCAACATAATCAAACAAAGTAACTCGAAAAATTAACTTCCTGAATGTGTTTAACCCACACCAGTGACAAACAACAAATAAGATAAGTAAGAATTGAGTATATATTTATGTATTTGCATAAATATATTGGGCATCCCGTAGAAAATGCATGTAACATAGTTACCAGCTATTAGTGAACCCGTGCTATAAGCTGAACTCAAAATCTGTGTCTTTAAAGAAATTTACCTACTTGTAACATAAAACTAGAAGTGAAACTGTAATAGGCTCAGATACCAAAAAAACACGTCACCAAAAGTCCAAAACTGCTATTTGAGGGGTTCAAGCGGACCTCTTAAGTTTGGAAAATGCACTAATTTTTTTTTTTTTTTTTTACAACAAAAACTACCTATGGCGACGAATAGGTCTTTATAGCGAGGAAATCGATTTCGTCGGTAAAGGGTACTCTATGGCGAGGAAATATTCATTTCCTCGTATTCATGTCCTCGCCAAAGGACACTCATTTGGCGACGAAATTAACTTTTCTCGCCAAAAAGCTAAGATTGGCGGCGAGATTACCTTTCCTCGTCAAAGGGCACCTATTTGGTGACGAAATTATCTTTCTTCGCCAAAAAGCTAAGATTGATGACAAAATTATCTTTCCTTCCCGTGGTTTTTACCCATATTGGGGTTTTCCACATATATCTAGTGTTCATCTGTTTAATTACTTTCTATTTGTGATTGGTTCACATATTGATTATTTTTTTTATTGAGATAAAAATTCTAGCAAATTATTAAATTAACCTAAGCCATCTAGGATTTTGCATATAAGAAAAAGTAGTACTCTCCTTTGAATTAGGAAAGAATATAAAAGGGTTATAGAAAAATATTACATTGTCACAAATGTTAAAGTATAAAAAAAAATATTAAATTAGAAAGGTATAAAGACTTATAAAAGGGTATAGAAAAATAAAAACTTCAATAAAAGCAAATAACATTAAAAGATTTAAGAAACAAGTTTAAAGAAATATTACAAATAGACAAAAAAGATTTTAAAAAATTAGTGAGGTGAAAACAACTACAAAAGGTTTATATATTAAAAGTTATAGCACTTTGCATTAAAAAGGAAGTTGGTCTGGTGGATGGGTCGCGCGTTGCTAAAGAGGAGGTCGTTTGTTTGATTCCCAGCGGAGCTGAAGAAGCTTGGAATTGAAATCTCCCTTTTTTTTTTAGTTTCAGCAGTTTTAGCGAGGAAGGCGAGGAAATCTATTTTTCCTCGCTAGAATACCTTTTGCGAAGACCTTTTGGTGAGGAAACCTGGCGAGAAAATTTTTCCTCGCCAATTCCTTTAGCTAGGAAATTTGGTGCTTTGGCGAGAAAACTAAATCCTCACTATAGACATTTTTTGGTGTAGTGTTAATTTGATTTTTCTATAATACTGTACGCACTGGATTAGTGGTATAAAGCCAGAGTAAATGAAAATTTATTTAGATTTGTTAGTAAGTAGATAAAGTTGCTCAACAAAACAAAATAAATCATGCCCAACATATGTTCAACCAAAATAAATATCCATTCAAGAAAGTGGTCAGGTCATTTAAAGCCGGAAGAGAGACTAGTGGCCTTATAGAAGGTCTTTATTTAATACTATAGTGTTTATTAGTATACAAAATGTTTTGATTCATTTTGTGCCATTGCTGAGCTAAAATTTTGAAAGCCTTCCCTGCCAAAAAATAGACAGAAAAAATGAACGTCACATTCATGTTTACCCACTAAAAATGCTTGAGCCTATTTCTTAGATGGATTATTTGGTTGGATTGACTATTTGACTGGACTAATCAATATGGGACTAGTTAATTTAGTGTTTGGTAGGGACACACACTTGGAAGGAGGGGGGGGGCTGTGCAGCTATGGCACGGCTGCGCCGGTACCTTTCCGACGATTAGATACGTTCACTGCGTAGACCTCGTCGAGTACTACAAGTGTAGAAAAAATCAACTCGATCTGATATCTTTAAGTACATCTTCGGAACACAAATACTTTGAAAACAAATGGAACACAAATGGACACAAACACTGGATCAAAACCACTTTTTCATGTTATTTGTCTTCCGATGACGTACTTAAAGATATCCGATCAAGTTGATTTTTGGCACACTTGTAGTACTCGACGAGGTCTACGTGGTGAACGTCTCCGATCGTCAAAAAAATACTGGTGCGGCCGCCCCGTGGGGCAACACAACAACCCCCAGGTTCCCATACGCTTGGACTATTTAATCCCATTCCCAAGAACTATTTAATCCCCCTACAGCAACATTATTTATGGCCACCCTCAACACTGTCCATAATTAATCTCCCTTCTCTAATTATTCAATTATCCCTCCCCAACTTCAAACTTAAGTTGAAAATGAATTTTGAAGGGCAAGAAAGTAACTTAAAATATTTTTTCATTATCAAAACTAATTTTATCCACCCGTACAAACTACCAACCAAACCAAGTATAAAATTATCTCCCCTTCTTAATTAATCCTCACTTCTACCATATCCTCCTATTATTCGCTTTTATTATTTAAACCCCAAAGCTAATCCGGCTAACAAATAGGTTCTTTAAGGGGTCTATCTACTTATTGATTTGATTTATATGAGGCATGGGGATTGATTTTTCAAACAGTATCTAAATTGCACATAAGTTCACTCCAACACATTAAGTTCAAGATTAAATTCCTCACATCGGCAGTGTAAACCACGTGTTTTCCACTACCATCAGTATGGGTCCTACAATGCATTTATTATTGATTTGAACCGTTAATGTTGTAGAGCCCGTAGTGTCGTATACATACATCCTTACAAAAAAACCATCTTGATTGAACATTGATAGGCATATCAAAATTTAAAATTTGATTGATAAAATGAATGGTAATGGAATGTTTAACTTTAAAATTATTGACCATCCATTTTGTAAACTAAAATTCAATTCTCGATATATCTATCAATGTCTGATGAAGCTGATTTTTTGAGTGGGTATATAACTCAGTGGGCCCTACAAAATGAACAGTTTAGATTGTAACTAAATGCACGATGAAGCCCACAACAGGGGCTTCTTGTTCTTGGGCTGGTCTGTGTCTTGGTTTTTGAAGTTTATATCATGGACATCATTCTCTCTTCATATCTGAGCTCTTTGCCATTTCTTTATCTCCTACTGCTGTCACACATGGTCACTAATATTTTACTGCTACCCGTTGTTGTTACTTATGTTGCTATTGGCTTTCACTGCTACGTACACCCTCATGTTTTCTTGCACTGTTGCTATTTGAAAGAAATGTTTTACCATCAACAATGCATGCTACTGTCAGGATATTTTGGTGGACTCTAGTTTGAATTTCTTCTATTCTGATCATGGAATCAGCAGATTATATAGTTCGGTTAGTTCTGCGTATCAACTTGAGGGTGTTGTCTTCTGTTGAGAATTATCTAGTTTTGGCTGGTTCTTTTCCCTCTGAAGGGCCTGTCCTTCTTGATGCTCTATATCTATTTTTTAGTTGGAATCTTGCCAACCATCTTGGTCGTGGAGTGGCATGTGATTGTCCTTTGGAGGGGTGCCAACTTGGTTGGGATGCCTTTCTCTCCTCGTGCCTTTAATCTTTGTAATCCTCAAAGGTTAATAGAATTATTTTTTGCCGTTCAAAAAGAAAAAAAAATGAAGCCCACAATGGGCAGGGATGAAAAGGACCCGGGGATGCAGCGCAACATCTCAACTGTCCAAAAATGTTTTCACTGGACCAGATTCGCAGATGTTTTCTTACCGATCAAAATGATTTATTACCGGTAAGAAAGCTTCAGCGAATACGGACTATTGATTTCTAAGATGGATGGTTTTGATATGTGCTGCGCCATCCCCGCATCCGTGCAGAAAAGCCCACCATTACCATCTACGGTGAAAAGAATTCAATCTCTAAATATATATATAAAAAAAAAAAAAAGGCACCAACTTCTTTTTCCGAATTCTGAGCGGCCAAACTGGGCTAAAGATATTGGGGACAAAACGTAGTGGAGACCTAAATCCTCACTATAGACATTTTTTGGTGTAGTGTTAATTTGATTTTTCTATAATACTGTCTAAACTGGATTAGTGGTAAAGCCAAAGTAAACGAAAATTTATTTAGATTTGTTAGTAAGTAGATCTAGTTGCTCAAGAAAACAAAATAAATCATGCCCTACATATGTTCAACCAAAATAAATATCCATTCGAGAAAGTGGTCAGGTCATTTTTTTAAAGCCTGAAGAGAGAGTGGTGGCCTTTTAGATTGTCTTTATTTAATATTATAGTGTTTATTAGTATACAAAATGTTTTCATTCATTTTGTGTCATCGTTGAGCTAAAATTCTGATAGCCTTCCCAGCCAAAAAATAAACAGAAAAAAATGAACATCACATTCATGTTTACCCACTTAAGAAGGCTTGAGCCTATTTCTTAGCTGGATTATTTGGTTGGATTGACTATTTGACTGGACTAATCAATCTAGGACTAGTTAATTTAGTGTTTGGTAGGTACACACGCTTGGAAGGAGGGGGGGTGCTGTGCAGCCATGGCGTGACTGCACCGGCACCTTTTTCTGATGATCAGAGACTTTCACCGTGCAGACCTCGTCGAGTACTACTAGTGTAGAAAAAATCAACTCGATCGGATATCTTTAAGTACATCATCGGAACACAAATGGACACAAACACTGGATCAAAACCACTTTTTTGTGCTATTTGTGTTCCGATGAGGCACTTAAAAAATATCCGATCAAGTTGATTTTTGGCAAACTTGTAGTACTCGACGAGTTCTACGTGGTGTACGTCTCCAATCGTCAAAAAAAAAAAAAAAATACCTGTGCGGCCGCCCCGTGAAGCTGCACAGCAACCCCCAGGTTCCCACACGCTTGGACTATTTAATCCCATTCCCAAGAACTATCTAATCCCCCTGCAGCAAGATTATTTATGGCCACCCTCAACACTGTCCATAATTAATCTCCCTTCTCTAATTATTCAATTATCCCTTCCCAACTTCAAACTTCAGTTGAAAATGAATTTTGAAGGGCAAGCAAGTAACTTATAATATTTTTTCATTATCAAACTAATTTTATCCACCCGTACAAACTACCAACCAAACCAAGTATAAAATTACATCCCATTCTTAATTAATCCTTACTTCTACCACATCCTCCTCTTATTCTCTTTTATTATTTAAACCCAAAGCTAATCCGGCTAACAAATAGGTTCTTTAAGGGGTCTATCAACTTATTGATTTGATTTATATGAGGCTTGGGGATTGATTTTTCAAACAGTATCTAAATTGCACATAAGTTCACTCCAACACATTCAGTTCAAGATTAAATTCCTCACATCGGCAGTGTAAATCACGTGTTTTCCACTACCATCATTATGGGTCCTACAATGGATTTATTGTTGATTTGAACCGTTAATGTTGTAGAGCCCGTAGAGTCGTACATCCTTACAAAAAAACCAGCTTGATTGAACATTGATAGGCATATCAAAATTTAAAATATGGTTGATAAAATGAATGGTAATGGAATGTTTAACTTTAAAATTATTGACCATCCATTTTGTAAACTAAAATTCAATTCTCGATATATCTATCAATGTTTGATGAAGCTGATTTTTTGAGTGGGTATATAACTCTATGGGCCCTACAAAATGAACAGTTTAGATTGTAACTAAATGCATGATGAAGCCCAAAACAGGGCTTCTTGGTCTTGGGCTGGTCTGTGTCTTGGTTTTTGAAGTTTATATCATGGACATCATTCTCTCTTCATATCTGAAGCTCTTAGCCATTTCTTTATCTCCTACAGCTGTCACACATGGTCACTAGCATTTTACTGCCACCAGTTGTTGTTACTTATGTTGCTATTGGCTTTCACTGCTACGTACACCCTCATGTTTTCTTGCACTGTTGCAATGTGGCGCTTTGATGACACATTTTATTCATGGATGAACGGGTACGACTTCATCCAATTGGGTGCATTTGGCTCTATGAATAGAGCCCATATCACAGTCATTCACACACCGAAAATCCAGAAATTCTCCCTCACTCTAATTAGTTGCTTTCTTGTACAGTTAATTTGTTAATCCATCGTAGCGTTTAATGCGTGGTCTTACAGGCTTTCCAGTACGGATAATCATTACCGTCGAAAAAGGGTGGCCTCGACTTTGAGGCTCTCTCTTGTGGTGCGTTCTTATCCATTGTAACCAGAATCAAACTCAGGTGCTTAAACCTAAACAGAGCAACCAGCTCTGATACCAATTGAAAATATGCGGAAGCGTTCAATTTACTCTTAGAGGGGAGTGAATAGGAGTTTTGATAAAAAAATTACCAGTTTATGTGAAAAATAAACGATTAAAAATTATTTAATTAAAAAGGGCTAATTGTCTTGCTAATTCAAAACAAATCACAAGTAGAAGAGAGAAAATAAAATGGAGACAGGTGACGCACGATTTACGTGAAAAAACTTAGGGTCCTAAATAACCAAAACCACGACCTAACACTACTACTTTGTTCTATTAATCAAAAAGAAGTACAAATTGCAAAATAGTAAAAGCCTTACCCCAAGCCTTTACCTATTCTTGCCAATCTCTGATGCTCTCAGAGCTTCTTCAAGATTCAATAGATGAACCACAGACTTCACGCCCGATCTTCCGATTCAACCGGCTCCAAATCAATCTCCAAAAGATTCGGCCACAACTGTGCACGGCACCACGAACATGAACAACAAATGATATGATGTGAAAGGTGTGGCTTCAAAATACTAATGCACAATTAAATATACTGTCTCTCGGTTTTCTTCTTTCCGTACAAAAATGTGCATAACTTATCAAAGTTATGCTCCCTTATATATGCATGGGAAGAGCCGCCCCCAAAGTAATATCACTTGATTCTTTCCAAAACAAAACAAATTTATAATTGATTTTCCAATGCTAGACATATGGAAAGACATAAAAGAAGAAACCGACTCTTGATATATATCTATTATATGGAAAACAAAATTTTTGGTGATTTTTAAAAGAAAATCTTTTTCTTCATATCAATATATTTATATGAGAATGGAAAGCGAATTTTTGGTAAGTTAAAATAAAATCGTTTGATTGATACGGAAAGCAAATTTTCGGAGAGTTTTATTGGAAATACAAACATGCAGAAATATAATCTTTTATTTAAAAAATATGCATGATATGTTGTGCAATGCATTTTACCTTTCAGACAAATAGATTGATTTCACAGTGGTCAATTTGGCGCAGATAATGTGAGGAGCATCGAGCGAGCAACTACCCTCTAAAAAATCTACCCATACACGAATGAAGGTTTTGGACAACCCCGGAAAGTGCCAAAAAAATATCTAACAAAGTCAAAAATAGAAATAAGATGATTTGAAAACTCTGGTTCTACTATTTTTCTGGGTTTCTTTTTGTTTTCTCGTGTGTGTTGATAAATTTGGTTCCAGCAGAAGATACCAAACTTATGGTCAGTCAGTTTGTCCAAGGCTTTAGAACAGGACCAAGGGGAATGCAGCTAAGATCAGCAATGGCAGCCCACAACTAACTTGAAAAGGAACACTAAAAACAAAGTGCTCCGAAGTTTCAGGAAATCTATAATAGAACAAATAGGACTAGCCTTGACTTGGTTTGTAGAGACACAATTCTCACCGAACATTTTCACCATTAGAATCAAAAGTAATAGAGCATACATTGGTAAATAAGGGCCACGGACAGTGTTCTAAAAAAAGGTCTGGATGGTTGAGTACTTGGGGCTTAGGCACTAGAAGGCCTCTCGCCGACTGGCCCAATTTGCTCGACTAATTGCCCAACAAGGCGCCGAGTACTTGGCTTTGGAAGTTAGAAGCTGTCCGGCTGCCCTGGAAGCGCTTAGCGAGTTTTAGAACCTTGGCCACCGAATTTACGACTGTTGGTTTATGTGAGAAAAATCTGGTAAGAGATGCGATTATAGATAGAATTACGGTTACAACAAAAGTACATATTCGGTTTTACTTGTAATGTTCACATCATCTTTTGTTTGTTCTGTGAAATTTTGTAAACTTAGGTGACGCGATTCAGTTGTGGTGGATTCACCTTTGCTCTGCGTCTAAACCACACAATGAGTGATGGACTTGGTTTGGTCCAATTCCTTAATGCAATTGCCGAGTTCGCCCAAGGGAATGGATTAACTGCACCTTTTGTGCTACCGGTGTGGCAAAGGGAACTCTTATCCGCAAGAAAACCTCCCCGAATCACAGCCTTCACCACGAATACGAATAAGTCGTCGACAACAACAACGACAACAACAACAAACACGAGATATTGAGATCATTCTTCTTTGGTCCCACGGAGATCAGAGCCATTCAAAACCATCTCCCCTGACATTCAAACGCCTCCACATTTGAGGTCTTGACCACGTGCTTATGGAGGTGTCGCACTCGTGCACTCGCACTAGACTCTAACTACCCCATTAAAGTTTCCTGCCTCTCCAATGGTCGCGGTTTGAATAGTCTGCATGTACCTAATGGGTACTACGGTAACGCCGTTGCATACCCTGCAGCAGTATCAAAGGCTGGAAAGGTATGTACTTTTCAACTGGTATACGCGTTGGAGTTGGTAAGAATGGCAAAGGCCCAAGTGACAGCGGAGTATCTCAGGTCGGTGGAGGATCTTATGGTGATTAAAGGGCGGCCTATGTATACGGTGCTGGGAAACTTTTTGGTTTCTGATGTTCGACATCTTGGCTTAACCACGGTGGATTTTGGGTGGGGAAAACCAGTATATGGCGGCACCGCCGTGTCGTTTCCAAATATAAGCTTTTACATGAGTTTCAAAGATGGGATTGTTGTTCCAATATGCTTGCCCCAAGGAGTCATGGAAAGGTTTGAGAAGGAGTTGAAGACAATGACTGATGAGCCTTTGGGTGGTTCGTTTGATGACAGGCCCTTTAAAATTTCATCTATGCTTTAACATGAGAATTCGTATCTGCAACGACGAATTTGATAATTATTGTTGAGTATTATATGAGGACTGGAATGCATTTCCTTTGTGATGTAATAAATGTTGGGATGTATCAAAATAAACAGGTTTGATTTGGGTTTTTTTTATCAACCATCTACAAAGTTCATTTTAAATTTTTAATAGCTTAGCTTTAGAGTGGCTTGGCTTCTAAGGTGATCCGCACGAGCGGTTCGCTCACCCACTCTGGCATGAGCATGGCAGTGGGTTGTGTGGCTGCAATGTGGCGCTTTGATGACACCTTATTCATGGATGAACGGGTACGACTTCATCCAATTAGGTGCATCTGGCTCTATAAATAGAGCCCATATTACAGTCATTCACACACTGAAAATCTAGAAATTCTCCCTCACTCTAATTAGTTGCTTTCTTGTACAGTTAATTTGTTACTCCACCATAGAGTTTAATGCGTGGTCATGCGGGCTCTCCAGTACTGATAATCATTACCGTCGAAAAAGGGTGGCCTCGAGTTTGAGGCTCCCTCTCGTGGTGCATTCATGTCCATTGTAACTAGAATCAAACTCAGGTGGTTAAACCTAAACAGAGCAACCTGCTCTGATACCAATTGAAAATATGCGGAAGCGTTCAATTTACTCCTAGAGGGGTTGAATAGGAGTTCAGATAAAAATTACCAGTTAATGTGAAAAATAACTGATAAAAAATTATTAAATTAGACCTGGTTAATTATCTTGCTAATTCAAAACAAATCACAAGTAGTAGAGAGAAAATAAAATGGAGACAGGTGACGCACAATTTACATGGAAAAACTTAGGGTCCTAAATAACCCTAAGCGAAAACCACGGCCTAACACTACTGCTTTGTTCTATTAATCAAAAAGAAGTACAGATTGCAAAATAGTAAAAAGCTTACCCCCAAGCCTTTACCTATTCTTGCCAATCTCCGATGCTCCTCAGAGCTTCTTCAACATTCAATAGATGAACTACAGACTTCACACCCGATCTTCGGATTCAACCGGCTCCGAATCAATCTCCAAAAGATTCGGCCACAATAGTACACGGCACCACGAACACGAACAACAAATGATATGATGTGAAAGGTGTTGCTTCAAAATACTAATGCACAATAAAATATAGTCTCTCTCAGTTTTCTTCTTTCCGTAAAAATATGTGCAAAACTTATCAAAGTTATGCTCCCTTATCTATGCAAGGGAAGTCCGCCCCCCAATGTAATATCACTTGATTCTTTCCAAAACAAAACAAATTTATAATGATTTTTCAATGCTAGACATATGGAAATACATAAAAGAACAAACCGACTCTTGATATATATCTATTATATGGAAAACAAAATTCTCGGTGATTTTTAAAAGAAAATCTTTTTCTTCATATCAATATATTTATATGAGTATGGAAAGCGAATTTTCGGTAAGTTCAAATAAAATTGTTTGATTGATACGGAAAGCAAATTTTTGGAGAGTTTTATTGGAAATACAAACGTGCAGAAATATAATCTTTTATTTAAAAAATATGCATGATATGTTGTGCAATGCATTTTACCTTTCACACAAATAGATTGATTTCGTAGTGGTCAATTTGGCGCAGATAATGGGAGGAGCATCAAGTGAGCAACTACCCTCTAAAAAATCTACCCATACACGAATGAAGGTTTTGGACAACCCCGGAAAGTGCCAAAAAATATCTTACAAAGTCGAAAATAGAAATAAGATGATTTGAAAACTCTGGTTCTACTATTTTTCTAGGTTTCTTTTTATTTTCTTGTGTGTGTTGATAAATTTGGTTCCAGCAGAAGATACCAAACCTACAGTCAGTCAGTTTGTCCAAGGCTTTAGAGCAATCATTGTTGGGATTTCACCCCGTGTGGGCCGGATGGGAGTGATTTCCTATTGCATTTAGGATTTCCTATTGTGTTTAGGATTTCCTATATGGTTTAGGATTTGTATCTCTATATATACTCTTGTTGTCTCCTTTATTTAGTGTGTGGTAGCACAATGTGAGTGAGACAGGCTGAGAGTGTGAGAGGGGGAGCCGGTTGTGGCCTCCCCCGGCCGGAGTGGGAGCCGGTTATTGCTCCCCGGAGAGATTTTTTCATGTCTTTGTATATTTGAGAATATATACGGATGGACGGAGTTTTTCCTCAGATTTCTTATGTGTGTTTGAGTGCGTGCGTGACCCGGATTGCACAACAAACTGGTATCAAAGCTCGGGTGGAGCGAGAGGTCACTGAATTCGCGCTTGAAACTCACAGATTCAAGAACGGAAAAAAGAAACGAAGTCAGTCGGAGATTTTGCTCACAGGGTTTTGTTCGTCTCGACGAGACGAGTCCAACGGAGTGCTCACATTCGGTTTTGGTCACTAATTGGATTGTTTTGGATTCATTGGTGGAGTTGGATTTGGGTGATTCGAGCCGAATTTTGCAATCATAGACACATTCAGAGAGATTGAGGAGGATTCGACGCGGTTAGGTTAATCAGATGGGATGTTGTTGAGTCGGAGGCAAACCATGGGAGATCCGATGGGAGTCCAGGTGGTGCTAGGAGAGCCAGGAATGGAACATGGATGAACCAGGAGTGGCGGATAGGTGACAGAAAAGGCGAGCGGAATTGGAAGAGCTACACACCAGGAGTATTGGACAGACTTTGCAGAGATCGGAGGTTGACTGGAGCAATTGGATGATTGCGGATTCGCGGCGGTTGAGCTGTGGTGATTAGTTGGAGAAACTAGTGAGCAAGGATACATTCTTTCGAGTGTTGCATCTCTGTTTAGTGGGTGCGGATACACTTGATTGGTTGATGGCACAGGCGCTTACTAGAGTGACAGATCAGAGTTGGTCAGCGGTGATCGGAGGCAGTCTGGTTCAATCGGAGCCACGGAGATCTAGCAGGATTTGTTCACATCTCGGATTTACGAGATGTGTATCCTGGTTTGGGGGTGCAAACGTACTCGGTGGGGGATGCGGTGTCAGAGAAGGAGTCAACCTCATCGCAGATGGTGTATGAGATCATTTGGAGGGGTGAGCCTCTGGTGTGAGCAGAGGGTAGCTGCATTTGTGACAGCCCATGACCCACCTGGATGCAACGGAGGTCTATAATATAAGAGAATAGATCATGCCCTAACTTACACAAAGCATTTTAAAGCTGTGCAGATGTCAAAGCTCGTTGGTACTTCACAATTAAGCGTGCTCACCCTGGAGCAATCCAAGGATGGGTGACCTTCTGGGAAGTTCAAGGAGCTTGGGCGGCCAAAGCGAACAATATTGTGCAAGGCATGGGCGGGGTCGTTACAGTTGGTATCAGAGCACGACCCTCGGACTACGGGATAGGAGCCACCTCTAGAATCTGCAGGAGTCACCTCTTGAATCCCGGAGTGGGAACAAAGTGCTATGCAGAACTAAGTGTTATACCTCTCGGGGGAAAGTCGTTGGGCCAATATGCAACGAGGACGTTGCATTCTAAGGTGGGGAGAATGTGACAGCCCATGATCCACCTGGATGCAACGGAGGTCTATAATATAAGAGAATAGATCATGCCCTAACTTACACAAGGCCTTTTAAAGCCGTGCGGACGTCAAAGCTCGTTGGTACTTCACAGTTAAGCGTGCTCACCCTGGAGCAATCCAAGGATGGGTGACCTTCTGGGAAGTTCAAGGAGCTTGGGCGGCCAAAGTGGACAATATTGTGCAAGGCATGGGCGGGGTCGTTACAGCATTCTCTTGACATGACAGGATGCTAGAGTGGCGGAGTGTGGCGATAAAGCTGCGGGCACTCTATGAGGGGGTGCAGGCTCTTCTTTAGAGAGCGCGGGCGCTTCTGTTGGTGAGCGCATACACCTCAGGTTTGAGGTGTGCGAGTGGAGGCATTCCAGTTGAGGGGGTGCGGTACTCGGATTTTCTGATCGGCTGCGGGTTCTAGTTTTGCAAGGATATACTCTTTCGGGTTATGTATTCTGTTTGGTGGTGCATGGATGCTCGACTGGTTAGTGACATAAGCGTTTGCTAGAGGTAGTTGATTGGAGGTGGCGACATGGGGGTGTTGCAGACAACTTTGCCCACTCAGTGTGGAGGGGGTGATTTGTTGGGATTCCACCCCGTGTGGGCCGAATGGGAGTGATTTCCTGTTGCATTTAGGATTTCCTATAGGGTTTAGGATTTGTATCTCTATATAAACTATTGTTGTCTCCTTTATTTAGTGTGTGGTAGCACAATGTGAGCGAGACAGGCTGAGAGTGTGAGAGGGGGAGCCGGTTGTGGCCTCCCCCGGCCGGAGTGGGAGCCAGTTATTGCTCCCCGAAGAGGTTTTTTCATGTCTTTGTATGTTTGAGAATATATACGGATGGACGGAGTTTTTCCTCAAATTTATTGTGTGTGTTTGAGTGCGTGCGTGACCCGGATTGCACAATAGTCATAACCAATCTCGAGTCTAATTCACACCGTGATGTGCAGGCACGGCACGTGCCGACATCGTTCCGACAATTGGAGACGTTCACCGCATAGAACTCGTCGAGCACTACGAGTGTACCAAAAATCAACTCGATAGGATATCGTTAAGTGCATCATCGGAATACAAATACCTTGAAAAAGAAATGGAACACATTTGGATCTACTTTTTCAAATTTCCCGGTGTGGGACTTTAATAGGCAAGGTGGGCTTTTACAATCTCCCCACCTTGTGATGCAACGTTCCCGGTGCATTGGCCCAGCAACCTTCTCCCGGTGGCCATGGTGTAGCACTTAGTTCTGCATAGCACTTTGCTCCAACTTTGGGATTGGGACTTTAATAGGCAAGGTGGGCTCTTACAATCTCCCCACCTTGTGATGCAACATCCCCGGTGCATTGGCCCAGCAACCTTCTCCCGGTGGCCATGGTGTAGCACTTAGTTCTGCATAGCACTTTGCTCCAACTTTGGGATTGGGACTTTAATAGGCAAGGTGGGCTCTTACAATCTCCCCACCTTGTGATGCAACGTCCTCGGTGCATTGGCCCAGCAACCTTTTCCCGGTGGCCATGGTGTAGCACCTAGTTCTGCATAGCACTTTGCTCCAACTTTAGGATTCAAGAGGTGGCTCCTGCAAACTCTAGTGGTGGCTCTTAACATGTAGATCGGGGTTGTGCTCTGATACCATTTGTAATGACCCACCCAGCTGACCTGTTAACTTTTTGCATAATCACGTGATTTAAAAGGTTAACCTCATTATATAGTAGCTGGAGGCGATACGTTATATACCCCATCTACTTTAACCATATGTGTTCCATTTTTTGAAATTCAAGGTATTTGTGTTCCGATAATGCACTTAACGATATCCGATCGAGTTGATTTTTTGGTATACTTGTGTAGTACTTGACATCGTGGTTGCACAACACGGTGCTATGCATCCCCCCCCCCCGGGGCAATTCCCTTCTGTTGTGTTGGAAATCAAGAAATTTCCAATCCACAAGCAGGATCCGGCTGTGGTGCCCCAAAGTGGTATTAGGGCACTGGTGCCCTAGTTTTACTTACCATGAACACTGGATCTATAAACTACAAAAACAGACCCCCCCCCCCCCCCCCCCCCCCCCCCTTACCACGAAAATAGACCACACTTACCACACGTATAGGCCATGAATTGTGGTAAGTAAAACTTGTGTTATGGTAAGTAAAACCTGAGTTCATAGTAAGTACAATTGCGAGAAAAAAGAGCAAAATTGCCCTCCTTCTTGTGGTGGTTTTCAACGAATGACTGAGATTTACCCCATACTACTTTAGGACACCATAGAAATTTTGCCACATAATATTATTCTTCCATGGCTTTAAGGCTTTCACCTTCTTCCTGTAGTTATAACAAAAATAATATTCATGTTCTTTTGTTTTATTCGTACTCTTTTTGTATCTAATCCACTATCTTCTTCTACACAGACATGCTGATGTACGTCCAGTTTAGAACATATGACTGGAAGAGTGGTGGAAGATGCTTCAAAACGGTTCTCATCTCTTTAGTGTCCTTTGCCATGTGGGTAGTACAAAAGCAAGAAATGTTACCTCATGGTAGACTTGTTTGGTTTGGGTCTCAAGATTCGGTTTCTAAATTATTACTCGATCATTATCTCTATTTCTTTCCCATAATTATCTCTATTTTTAATTATTATTCTCATTTCTCTTTCTATCTCTCTCTAATCATTTACCCATAATTTTCAATTATTGCTTTCATTTTTCTCTCTACTCAAAACCCAAACCCAAAATTTCAAACCCATACCGAACAAGGTGGGTATGTCTTTAGTCGCCTTCAGAAATTGACATATAAGCTAAGCGCGTAACCGACACTCTGAGGGTCATTACTCATTAGATAGAGAAGCACTAGCCAAAACACTTGTATTTTACTACCCATTTGGCGGGACTTTACATGGTGGCCACCACTAATAAATAAAGCATGAGAAAATTGAGGCTCGATTAATCACTTAATCACAGGGGTCTCTCGTGCGTCCTCTACTAACACCTTTGGTTATTTTCATCGAGAAGGAAATTGGTGCGAAAATTAGTTTTGACTCAATCATAAAAGACTTTTGGGATCTAAGGGGCATCCTTCACATTCAATTCTGATACATGGTTGATGGAACGCATGGATCAACTTTTATTTTTTGATCTTTTAGTTGTTCTGGGTTTGTTATGAAAACCTGGATATTGTGTTTTGTGTGTACCTTTTTAGACCTTTAATTGTTTTAAATTCTGGAACCTTGAAATTTCAAAATCTTTTTGTTCATGTTGGGGCCGCCTCGTGTATGAAATCCCGGTTCTGTCTTTGACAAGCTAGCACACATGTGCCACTCCCTTACCCAGGTCATTTCCATTCGAAACTGGTATTGTGAGGAAATAGAGGAGCCATCCACGTGTATGTGTATCATTATCGGCAACAACTAGTGTTTGTGAACTGTGGTTGGAAACAGGCCCCAAGAAGGAACCGTGTTTTGATTTTTTGACCTTCTAGGCATCATATCAATCATCATTTATCATGTGGTACGATGTTGCTCTATCAATTATTGCATAATTATTGTGGTGCAAACTATAGGCATATAAGATGATAAACAATTTTTTTTTAAAAAAAAAAAAAAACCTCAAGAGAAATAAGACATGAAATAGGAGGGTATGTCTTTAGTCGCCTTCAGAAATTGACATATAAGTTAAGTGCGTAACGGACACTCTTAGGGTCATTACTCATTAGATAGAGAAGCACTAGCCAAAGCACTTGTATTTTACTACCCATTTGGCGGGACTTTACATGATGGCCCCCACTAATAAATAAGGCATGGCCTACTAATAAATAAAGCATGAGAAAATTGAGGCACCTTTTCTCATGAGCCACCTTTTTGTTCATCTTAGATGGACTATGTGGCACAAATTATGGGTAGTAGAAAAGGTGCACATGTTCCTCACGGAAATTGAGAAAATTGAGCTGATTACATGTCTTAATCAATTTGGAACTCCAATGCCTATAAAAATGTCTTCCAGATTCATAGCACAGAGTAAAGAGTGCATTTGCTGCTTCTTAAAACACTCCCTTAAACAATGTCAATTTCTTCATCCCCCACATTGTTCACAGTGACAAGGCAAGAGCCAAGACTGGTGGTGCCAGCAGAATCAACACCCCGCGAACTAAAGCAACTCTCAGACATAGATGACCAAGAAGGTCTCCAATTTCAGGTTCCGGTGATTATGTTTTACAGAAGGAATCCTTTCATGGAAGGAGAAGACCCTGTGAGGGTCATTAGAGAAGCACTAGCCAAAGCACTCGTATTTTATTACCCATTTGCCGGGAGGCTTATTGAAGGGCCTAACCGGAAACTTCTGGTGGATTGCACGGGCGAGGGGGTTTTGTTCATAGAAGCCGATGCTGAAGTTGAGCTCGATCAACTTGGTGACACGATTCTTCCGGGTTGTCCATACATGGAGGAGCTTCTTCATCATGTTCCTGGCTCTGATGGAATCCTTGGCTGCCCTCTCTTGTTGGTTCAGGTAAACTTTGCTGTCAATATTTTTTATAGTATGGGAAATTTACAGTATGTTTTTCGAGATTTCACAAATGATGTATACACAATGATGTGGCACCTTGTGATTTCAAAAACACAGTCATCGCGGCCACAACATTTTCAATGTATTCTGTGCAATGAATCAGTTCGAAAGTCATTTTCTCTGCTAAAAACCTCCTCAATGTATTCTGTGCAATGAATCCGTTTGAGCTAGTTGGCACTCGGGCCTAACGACTCGTTAGTCCCTTGCTTGTCGAAACTTCTTTAGAGTTGTTTTGTCAAGAAAGCAGTGTTCAACTGGCTGATCGCTCCGCTTGTGCCATACCGGTAGTTTTGACCTACCCAACTTAGGCTTTCCTGGGACTTGCCGTTGGTCTATGTGACGAAAATCTGGTGAGAGATGCGATTATAGATAGAATTACTCTTACAACGAAAGTGCATATTCGATTTTACTTGTATTAAATCATTTTTTTTTTGGGTGAATTTTTGTAAATGTAGGTGACGCGATTCAGTTGTGGTGGATTCACCTTTGCTCTGCGTCTAAACCACACAATGAGTGATGGAGTTGGTTTGGTCCAATTCCTGAATGCAATTGCCGAGTTTGCCCAAGGGAATGGATTAACTGCACCTTCAGTGCTACCTCTATGGCGAAGGGAAATCTTATCCGCAAGAAAACCTCCCCAAATCACATGCCTTCACCACGAATACGAACAAGTTGTCGACACCAACAACGACAACAATAACAAACACGAGATATTGAGATCATTCTTCTTCGGTCCCAAGGAGATCAGAGCCATTCGAAACCATCTCCCTCCACATTCAAACGGCTCCACATTTGAGGTCTTGACCGCGTGCTTATGGAGGTGTCGCACTCGTGCACTCACACTAGACTCTAACTACCCCGTTAGAGTTTCCTGCCTCTTCAATGGTCGCGGTTTGCATGACCTGCATGTACCTAACGGGTACTATGGCAACGCCATTGCATACCCTGCAACAGTTTCAAAGGCTGGAAAGGTATGTACCTTTCCACTGGTATACGCATTGGAGTTGGTAAGAATGGCAAAGGCCCAAGTGACCGCAGAGTATTTCAGGTCGGTGGCGGATCTTATGGTGATTAAAGGGCGGCCTATGTATACGGTGCCGGGAAGCTTTTTTGTTTCTGATGTTAGACATCTTGGCTTTAACATGGTGGATTTTGGGTGGGGGAAACCGGTGTATGGCGGCACCGCCGTGTCGTTTCCAAATGTAAGCTTTTGCATGAGTTTCAAAGATGGGATTGTAGTTCCAATATGCTTGCCCCAAGGAGTCATGGAAAGGTTTGAGGAGGAGTTGAAGACAATGACGGATGAGCCTTTGGGTGGTTCGTTTGATGACAGGCCCTTTAAAATTTCATCTATGCTTTAAAATGAGAATTCAGATCTGCAACGACGAATTTGATAATTATTGTTGTGTATTATATGAGGACTGGACTGGATTTCCTTTCTGATGTAATAAATGTTGGGATTTATCAAAATAAACTACTAGTTGTTTTTTTTTTTTTTCCCTTCAACCATCTACTAAGTTCATTTTATTAGCTTAGCTTTAGAGTGGCTTGGCTTCTAAGGTGATCCACACCATTAATTCATCGGTGTTGCCGATGCTGCACACGCGCGGTTCGCTCACCCACTCAGGCATGAGCATGGTAGTGGGTTGTGTGGCTACAATGTGGCGCTTTGATGGCACACTTTGCACTAATATTCATGGATGAACGGGTACGACTTCATCCGATTGGGTGCATTTGGCTCTATAAATAAAGCCCATATCACAGTCATTCACACCCCGAAAATCCAGAAATTTTCCCTCACTCTAATTAGTTGCTTTCTTGTACAGTTAATTTGTTACTCCGTAGAAATGAAATTAACAGACCCTTGGTTCATAATATTTCTTTTTAGGTTCGGTCCTCTGTCTGTTTTTCGTTTGTGCGGACGTAGGCAGAAGATCATTAGTTTGGGTTTTCGTTGTATTCTCGAAACAAATTTGCTGCAACTCGATGATGGTGGAGGCAAATACTGTTTTTTGGAAAGTGACATTGTAACGTGCTTCAAGGCAAGTTAATTTCATCAAGACGTTCATATTTCGAAGATCCAAGATTCTGCACCAACAATAACGACTAGAAAGAATTTCATCAAAAGGGATTTTGTGGATTGCAGTGTGGAGCTAGGATATCGTATTCCGAGGGCCAAATATAAAGGCAATTGGTTTATGGAAAAATACAGTGTCTTAATGTGGAAACCGGCACTCGGAATCGTCAGATGATCTCAATTAGAGGGAGAAAAATAAGAGGAGGAAGCCGTTAGAATTGGCCCAATGCTCCGATGGTTGCCTCGTTCGTCAATTGCTGGAACCAGTAGTCACGGAAAATCAAGTCGACTGCCCTCTAGGCCATTCGGTTTCTCCTCGCCTTTGGGCTTGTTTGGAACTGGAAAAGAAAAAGGAAAGAAGGAAAAATAATTAAGAAAGAAACTGGAAGGAAAGTTGCGGAGAAATTATGAGAAAAGTTGAATTGAAATTTTAAAATTTTCCCTTCTAATTTTCAAGAACCAAACTAGGAGAAAGAAAATTTTAAAATTTTCTGCACAAGTTCCAAATACACCATTAAGCTTTCAAAGTTTTTGAGGGTTTCGTTTTCAGGGAGAGATGCTGCAAGGAAAAGGCATACGGTAAAGAAACATTTTTCATATTTTAGATTGGTGAAATTTCAAAGTGACTTGATGGTAGCTCACAAGACGAATAACTGTTGCGTTGAAAAAAATTTCCCATGGCCCCACCCACCTCCTCTTTAGTCCCACCATTGGTTAAATCTCGCATTCACTCTTCAATGTCTTTCAAATCAAACACATTAAAATCTTAGATAACATGTGCATCGCGTAAAGGATTGATGGTAAGATTAGGGATGGCAATGGGGCGGATCGGTTCAGGTTTTGGTCAATCCGCACCCAAACCCAAAGGGTTTCGGTTCGGTTCGGGTTCGGTTCGGAAAAGAGAGAGGATGAACCATAACCTAACCATTTGGGTACGGGTAATTTCGGGTAACCGATTTTGTGAAGGAAAAAATAGCTACCCATTTGGGTAACCGAATTGTACCCATCCCGCCCCAAACCGTACTAAAATATGAATAAATTGAGTTTAGGATATTTTATTATCTCAACAAAATTGAAAAAACATGAAAAAAAATAACAAAAGGAGACTACAAATATCAGTCAAGAGAGTCTCAAAATGTACAGAATGTGAGACCAAAACCTAACCAGTGAATGTCTTACATATATATACGAGAGGTAAAGTGTAATTTTAAAATATACCTAAAGGGTTTATGTAATATGTATATATAAAATAAGGGGTTTCCTATGTAATTAACATATTTCAGTTCGGTTCGGTTCGGGTATAGGTTCGGTTCACAGGTAAACCCATAACCGAACCAAACCCGTTCGGTTTTCCATCCATCTAAACCACACCCGCACCCACGGGGAAAAAATCGGTTACGGTTCGGGGAAAAAAACGGTTACGGTTCGGTTACCCATCGATTCAGTCGATATTGCCATCCCTAGGTAAGATCACTGTTAAAATTGAATCATATGATTGATTATCACATTAGTAACTCATTAATATGGTGAGCTCTGGTCAAGTTTGTGAAGGTGACTGCTGCCTGCATGTGATATAGCATGAGGTTCATGAACTCACAAAAAAGAACGTGCACTGCCACATTATCTGTCTTGAACACGAATCGTGACTCGCCTGTTAGGATTTTCACAACCCCACAACACCCCTACGGCCCACAACACCCCTACGGATCTTGGAAACAATGAATCACAGAACAGAAAAACAAGTAATCGTGCGTAATGAAAAACAAAAAGAAAGCGAGACACAGATATACGTGGAAAACCTCGACACGAGGAAAAACCACGAGAGCCACACCAATCCACTACGAAATCGAAATCAAGAGTACAAGTCTTCTCGCAGTCTCTATGAGATCTGCGTTCTTCTCTCGCCTCTCTCACTCTGTTTTCTCTGAAAACGTGTTACCCTAATTACACGCTAACAGCGAAATAATTAGGTTGGGCCTATAACCGAAATTACACTCGTGTCCCTGGGGGCTCCAGCCCCCATAGTCCCGACACTGCTGAAGGTTGTCTGCACCCCAACATCGCCTCTGTAACGCCCCGAAAATTCGGTTTGTTAAATAAAGGATTTTGAAGATCTTTGAGCTGTATTATTTTTTTTCGAAAAGTTAAATTAGAGAAACACAGCCCAATTATTACAAACATTGTTTAAATATTAATATACCGAATAAAGCTGAAAATGATTTATTACAAACTTCTACACATAAAGTACTAGAATAAAATATGTCTTTATTACAACTTGAAATCTTAATAAAATACTTAAAAGCACAGAGCCAACAACTAAACTACTGGTTTAGCCACGGCTCGGTCAACTCAGCAACTTCTTCAACGGCTACAGGATTATCTTCTGAATACCCCATATTGTCGCCTGTACCTGGCGTCAAATACCATGGTAACGTAGTACCGTGAGTGGTGACACTCAGTAGAACAACGTAAAACTACCCTTACCCCAATGTATGCATAATTTCCATAATCAAATAACCACATATAATATTAACCAACAGAACCCACTTATTTTACACACAAGTTTTATCAGCGTAGTCAAACATATGATATTCCCGATCACCAAGTTCCCATACACTGTGTTCATTAACGTGGTCGATTCTACGATGTTCCCGTTCACCATGTTCCCATACACTGTGTTCCCATACACCTATGTTCCCATACGTTATGTTCCCGTACGCCACTTTGGACATGGCTCAAGACATAACACGGCTCAAGACATGGCACGGCTCAAGACACAGCACGGCTCAAGACAAGGCACGGCTCAAGACATCCCTATCCTTGGTTCCCGTTCGTTATGTTCCCATACACCATTGTTCCCATACACTGTGTTCCCATACACCGATGTTCCCATACATTATGTTCCCGTACGCCACTTTGGACACGGCTCAAGACATAACACGGCTCAAGACATGGCACGGCTCAAGACACAGCACGGCTCAAGACAAGGCACGGCTCAAGACATCCCTATCCTTGGTTCCCGTTCGTTATGTTCCCATACACCATTGTTCCCATACACTGTGTTCTCATACACCGATGTTCCCATACATTATGTTCCCGTACGCCACTTTGGACACGGCTCAAGACATAACACGGCTCAAGACATGGCACGGCTCAAGACACAGCACGGCTCAAGACCAACCTGTCACCACATTCCCTAATCTCATCTTTTCCACATTCCATACTCTATCTCATTGCCATCATCACACTAAGTCCTGCTAACCATTATTCTTTCAACCATGAGGTACAAACCCAATTTCATCAAATGCGGAAATTAATAGATAATACCACAACAGCAATTCAACAAGGCATATAAATTCCGAAATTACCGGTTACCATCAGTTTACAATCATAACAAAATGACGTACCAATACTTCACCAAAAGTTATGAAATTCATCAGAGTAATAGTTCTCTGTCTTAGGAACAACTCCCGCGTTTATAGCTAAGGCCGAATCTGCTCCTAAGCTGGGTAAAAGTGCGTACGAACAGAACGTGTCAAATCTGCCACAGTTTACTAAAACTCCAATTCCCGAAGCTCTAACCGTTGGATTTGGTCCGTTTACGTGTCACTACGTAGCTAAGACGTCAAACTGTCTTTCTACCAAGTTTCATTGTAATCCTACGGTTCAATCGTATTCTACGGGTTTCCAAAGTTTCTGCCTGAATAGAGGAAAATTGTTGAAACAGCAGTTTCGGACAGCCTTAGTATTTCAGTCATAACTTTTTACACCGAACTCCGTTTGAGTCGAATTATATATCAAAACGTAGGGAATTTGAAGAGCTACAACTTTGTAGTTTTACACTTTTCCTGATTTTGCCTCTACGTGGCCCGAAAATGCACGAACAGTGTCCAGCAGTGTGTTTACTGTAGTTCAGTCCGCGTATACTCGTTTTTGGTGTCGAGAGACGTTTTTCTCACCTTCTATCGATCCGTAAACTGATCGGTCCGTACAATCAACTTAATATAATGTTACCAACAACCCTTACTCCCTAAATCAAGGATCGGGTCAAGATTTTACAAAAATCATCATACAAAAGGTTAAAGCAAGTTTACCGAAATCCTACCTTAATTCCTGCAGATTAAGCGCGTGGATGAACGATCCGCACCGTTGGGAACGTCCGGAACCCGTCAATTACCCTAGGCTGAAAAGGGCGTTACTAGCGTGTGACCCGAGAGGGTCGATCTTGAGACGAAAGAGTACGTAGATACTTGAGAGAGAGAGAGAGAAGGAGGTGATAATTTTGGGAGAGGGAGAGAGGGCGTAATCTGTGGGAGGTTTGATGGAAGGGAAAGACATGAAATGTAATGTCTTATAAAGAAAAGAAAGGGAAGAACATGGGGGAGACAAGTATATGTGGAAAGAAAAGAAAGGAAAAGAAAAGAAAGAATTATGGAGGAGAAAAGAGAAAAGAGAAAAGCAAAAGTAAAAGAAGAAAGAAGAATAATTGGGTTTATTGCTCTGGTGTTTTGGAAGGCAGGCGTGGGAATTGGGTGTGCGCGAAGCACGACGTGATAGAATGCAGTACAATTTACTCCGGGCAGTGTTCGAACTGTCCAGGCTTTGATCTCAGAAAAATACCAAAATATTCATATTGACTTAGAAAATCGAGGGCAACGTCACCGTGTGCTCGGAATCGTTTGGAAAAAATCTCAAAAGTTGGCTAAAAATCAAATTACGAAAATTAGTATTTACAAATATCAAAAATTTATATTTTTTAAAAATTTGGGATATTACAGCCTCCACATTCTCAATCTCAAGTAGTTCAGTTGTCATCTCCTCATTAATATTTCCTTTGTTTCACTAAAAAGTACTAGTACTAAGCAAGACTTTTGAGAGTCATTTCAAACTTAACCATTTTCCCCACTAAAAATCATATTGGGCATACGCCGATGATGCGACCGCAATATTGGGTTCCCAATTTATTCCTATTTTTTAGGGCCCAAATATTTATATGCCCTTGTATTTTTTGTATCTATATAAATTTATCAAATACTAAAGCACAATAAAATATAGTCTCTCTCAGTTTTCTTCTTTCCGTAAAAAAATGTGCAAAACTTATCAAAGTTATGCTCCCTTATATATGCAAGGGAAGTGCCGCCCCCCAACGTAATATCACTTGATTCTTTCCAAAACAAAACAAATTTATAATTGATTTTTCAATGCTAGACATATGGAAAGACATAAAAGAAGAAACCGACTCTTGATATATATCTATTATATGGAAAACAAAATTCTCGGTGATTTTTAAAAGAAAATATTTTTCTTCATATCAATATATTTATATGAGTATGGAAAGCGAATTTTCGGTAAGTTCAAATAAAATTGTTTGATTGATACGGAAAGCAAATTTTTGGAGAGTTTTATTGGAAATACAAACGTGCAGAAATATAATCTTTTATTTAAAAAATATGCATGATATGTTGTGCAATGCATTTTACCTTTCACACAAATAGATTGATTTCATAGTGGTCAATTTGGCGCAGATAATAGGAGGAGCATCGAACGAGCAACTACCCTCTAAAAAATCTACCCATACACGAATGAAGGCTTGGGACAACCTCGGAAAGTGCCAAAAAATATCTTACAAAGTCGAAAATAGAAATAAGATGATTTGAAAACTCTGGTTCTACTATTTTTCTGGGTTTCTTTTTATTTTCTTGTGTGTGTTGATAAATTTGGTTCTAGCAGAAGATACCAAACTTATGGTCAGTCAGTTTGTCCAAGGCTTTAGAACAGTCATTGTTGGGATTCCACCCCGTGTGGGCCGGATGGGAGTGATTTCCTATTGCATTTAGGATTTCCTATTGTGTTTAGGATTTCCTATAGGGTTTAGGATTTGTATCTCTATATATACTCTTGTTGTCTCCTTTATTTAGTGTGTGGTAGCACAATGTGAGCGAGACAGGCTGAGAGTGTGAGAGGGGGAGCCGGTTGTGGCCTCCCCCGGCCGGAGTGGGAGCCGGTTATTGCTCCCCGGAGAGATTTTTTCATGTCTTTGTATGTTTGAGAATATATACGGATGGACGGAGTTTTTCCTCAAATTTATTGTGTTTGTTTGAGTGCGTGCGTGACCCGGATTGCACAACAGTCATAACCAATCTCGAGTCTAATTCACACCGTGATGTGCAATCACGGCGGGTGCCGACATCGTTCCAACAATTGGAGACGTTCACCGCATAGAACTCGTCGAGCACTACGAGTGTACCAAAAATCAACTCGATAGGATATCGTTAAGTGCATCATCGGAATACAAATACCTTGAAAAAGAAATGGAACACATTTGAATCTACTTTTTCAAATTTCCCGGTGTGGGACTTTAATAGGCAAGGTGGGCTTTTACAATCTCCCCACCTTGTGATGCAACGTCCCCGGTGCATTGGCCCAGCAACCTTCTCCCGGTGGCCATGGTGTAGCACTTAGTTCTGCATAGCACTTTACTCCAATTTTGGGATTGGGACTTTAATATGCAAGGTGGGCTCTTACAATCTCCCCACCTTGTGATGCAACGTCCCCGGTGCATTGGCCCAGCAACCTTCTCCCGTTGGCCATGGTGTAACACCTAGTTCTGCATAGCACTTTGCTCCAACTTTGGGATTCAATAGGTGGCTCCTGCAAATTCTAGTGGTGGCTCCCAACATGTAGATCGGGGTTGTGCTCTGATACCATTTGTAATGACCCACCCAGCTGACCTGTTAACTTTTTGCATAATCACGTGATTTAAAAGGTTAACCTCATTATATAGTAGCTGGAGGCGATACGTTATATACCCCATCTACTTTAACCAAATGTGTTCCATTTTTTTAAATTCAAGGTATTTGTGTTCCGATAATGCACTTAACGATATCCGATCGAGTTGATTTTTTGGTATACTTGTGTAGTACTTGACGTCGTAGTTGCACAACACGGTGCTATGCATTGGGATCCACCGCCCCCCCCCCCCCCCCCCCCCCCCCCCCCCCCGCGCGCGACAATTCCCTTCTGTTGTGTTGGAAATCAAGAAATTTCCAATTCACAAGCAGGATCCGGCTGTGGTGCCCCAAAGTGGTATTAGGGCACTGGTGCCCTAGTTTTACTTACCATGAACACTGGATCTATAAACTACATAAACAGAAAATAGACCACACTTACCACACGTATAGGCCATGAATTGTGGTAAATAAAACTTGTGCTTATGGTAAGTAAAACCTGAGTTCATAGTAAGTACAATTGTGAGAAAAAAAGAGCAAAATTGCCCTCCTTCTTGTGGTGGTTTTCAACGAATGACTGAGATTTACCCATTTTCTAATTTAGGGGTCAATATCTACGGGGTACTGGTGCCCCATACTACTTTAGGACACCATAGAAATTTTGCCACATAATATTATTCTTCCATGGCTTTAAGGCTTTCACCTTCTTCCTGTAGTTATAACAAAAATACTATTCATGTTCTTTTGTTTTATTCGTACTCTTTTTGTATCTAATCCACTATCTTCTTCTACACAGACGTACTGATGTACGTCTAGTTTAGAACATGTGACTGGAAGAGTGGTGGAAGATGCTTCAAAACGGTTCTCATCTCTTCAGTGTCCTTTGCCATGTGGGTAGTACAAAAGCAAGAAATGTTACCTCATGGTAGACTTGTTTGGTTTGGGTCTCAAGATTCGGTTTCTAAATTATTACTCGATCATTATCTCTATTTCTTTCCCATCATTATCTCTATTTTTAATTATTATTCTCATTTCTCTTTCTATCTCTCTCTAATCATTTACCCATAATTTTCAATTGTTGCTTTCATTTTTCTCTCTACTCAAAACCCAAACCCAAAATTTCAAACCCAAACCGAACAAGGTGGGTACGTATGTCTTTAGTCGCCTTCAGAAATTGACATATAAGCTAAGCGCGTAACCGACACTCTGAGGGTCATTACTCATTTGATAGAGAAGCACTAGCCAAAACACTTGTATTTTACTACCCATTTGGTGGGACTTTACATGGTGGCCCCCACTAATAAATAAGGCATGGCCTACTAATAAATAAAGCATGAGAAAATTGAGGCTCGATTAATCACTTAATCACAGGGGTCTCTCGTGCGTCCTCTAGTAACACCTTTGGTTATTTTCATCGAGAAGGAAATTGGTGCGAAAATTAGTTTTGACTCAATCATAAACGACTTTTGGAATCTAAGAGGCTTCCTTCACATTCAATTCTAATACATGGTTGATGGAACGCATGGATCAACTTTTATTTTTTGATCTTTTAGTTGTTCTGTCTCTGACAAGGTAGCACACATGTGCCACTCCCTTACCCAGGTCATTTCCATTCGAAACGGGCATTGTGAGGAAATAGAGGAGCCATCCACGTGTATCATTATCGGCAACAACTTGTGTTTGTGAACTGTGGTTGGAAACAGGCCCCAAGAAGGAACCGTGTTTTGATTTTTTGACCTTCTAGGCATCATATCAATCATCATTTATCATGTGGTACGATGTTGCTCTATCAATTATTGCATAATTATTGTGGTGCAAACTATAGGCATATAAGATGATAAACAATTTAAATATAAAAAAAAAAAAAAAAAAAACCTCAAGAGAAATAAGACATGAAATAGGTGGGTATGTCTCTAGTTGCCTTCAGAATTGACATATATAAGTTAAGCGCGTAACCGACACTCTGAGGGTCATTACTCATTAGATAGAGAAGCACTAGCCAAAGCACTTGTATTTTACTACCCATTTGGCGGGACTTTACATGGTGGCCCCCACTAATAAATAAGCATGGCCTACTAATAAATAAAGCATGAGAAAATTGAGGCACCTTTTCTCATGGGCCACCTTTTTGTACATCTTAGATGGACCGTGTGGCACAAATTATGGGTAGTACAAAAGGTGCACATGTTCCTCGCGAAAATTGAGGTAATTGAGCTAATTACATGTCCTACTCAATTTGGAACTCCAATGCCTACATAAATGTCTTCCAAATTCATAGCACAAAGTAAAGAGTGCATTTGCTGCTTCTTAAAACACTCCTTTAAACAATGTCAATTTCTTCATCTCCCATGCTGTTCACAGTGACAAGGCAAGAGCCGAGACTGGTGGTGCCAGCAGAATCAACACCCCGCGAACTAAAGCAACTCTCAAACATAGATGACCAAGAAGGTCTCCGGTTTCACGTTCCGGTGATAATGTTTTACAGAAGGAATCATTTCAAGGAAGGAGAAGACCCTGTGAGGGTCATTAGAGAAGCACTAGCCAAAGCACTTGTATTTTATTACCCATTTGCCGGAAGGCTTATTGAAGGGCCTAACCGGAAACTTCTGGTGGATTGCATGGGCCAGGGGGTTTTGTTCATAGAAGCCGATGCTGAAGTTGAGCTCGATCAACTTGGTGACACGATTCTTCCGGGTTGTCCATACATGGAGGAGCTTCTTCATCATGTTCCTGGCTCTGATGGAATCCTTGGCTGCCCTCTCTTGTTGGTTCACGTAAACTTTGTTGGAACATTTCCAAAATGTTTAATGAATATTAAATGTTGTAATTGGTGAACGGTTTTAATCCAATAGGTGTATCTATTCAGGTTAAATGAATAGATGCAACTGTTGGATTAAATGCAAGGGATGTGTCTATTCGATTTAAATGAATAGACGCGATCAAACCAAAAGGTATTACTGTTAGGTTTGGATTTAAACAAATAGATGTGACCATTGGCCAACAGTCACATCTATGCCTATATAAAGGCTTGGGATTCACCCAAAACAAATAGATAAAAAACGCTATCAATCGCTCTCCCTCACCAGAACTCTCTCCCTATATTCATTTTTGGTGGCTCGCAAAATTCAAAGGTGTTCTGGTTCCTCTTCGTCTGTGCATGACGCAGTTGAACAAACAGTCAATTGGGGCTGGGCTTCATTGTATCTTGGAGTCGAATTCGCCGGTAACCCGGTGCACACCATATTCACTCGAATTGGTGGGGGCGAATACCGTCTTAAGGAAAGCGACATTGTAATGCGCCTTGAAGCAACCGATGTTTTCACTATTTTCGTTCACTTCCTTCGATTACACAATTTTTGCACCAACAAACTTTGCTGTCAATATTTTTGACAGAATGGAAAATTTACAGTATGTTTTTTGAGATTTCACAAATGATGCATACACAATGATGTCGCACCTTGTGATTTCAAAAACAGTCACCGCGGCCACAACATTTCAATGTGTTCTGTGCAATGAATCCGTTCGTCGTAAATCATTTTCCCTGCTAAAAATCTCCTCAATATTGAAGCTTTTTCATCTAGGCCTCTAGGGCTAGAGCTCAAAATTTTGTTCTTGTTAGTATATTGGAGGAGAAAAATAGAAACACGAAGACCAAAAGTCGAGCTCTCTGTTTCAACTTTGCTTTAGGTTACCGCTACATCTGAATCTGTTTCAACTTCGCTTTATGTTTACGTGCACCACATAAGTCAAGACCTTTTCACCATGCCCCAAAACTCAGCTCCTTGGAGTTTTTATTTATTTATTTATTTTTTTTTTGGGGGGGGGAGGGGGGGGATTAACCATTTCATTAGGAACCAAAGAAACAATCTCCAAGAGATACAAGAAACTAAGGCTAAAGCCTATGCAAGGAATAAACCAATAGTGAAAACATTTAAAGCCTATACACTATATAAGCCTAGAAAGAAATGCGTCAATTATGGCGGAGTTGGCAAGAAAAAGAGGTAGGTCTAATATTCTTACTTCGGGAAGCTTTGACTCTTAACTTCAAAATCAACCTTTCCAATAACAGTTGAAACATGCCTTTGGATGCCTTTAAAAATTCTATAATTCCTCTCTCGTCAAATAAAATAAACTGTAGCAGCAAAAGCAAGTCTCCTTTGAAGATTAGGAAAACCCTTCCCACTGAATTTAGAACAAAACCATGCGACCTTCTAAGACAGGACAGGACCAAGGGGAATGCAGCTAAGATCACACCTAACTGGAAAAGGAACCCTAAAAAAGAAGGTGCTCCAAAGTTTCAGGAAATCTATCACAGAGAGAACAAATACGACTAGCCTTGACTTGGTATGTAGAGACACAATTCTCGCCCAACATTTTTACCATTAGAATCAAAAGTAATAGAGCATACATTGGTAAATAAGGGCCACAGACAATGTTCTAAAAGAAGGTCTGGATGGTTGAGTACTCGGCGTTTAGGCGCTAGAAGGCCCCTCGCCGACTAGACCAATTAGCCAGACTAATTGCCCGACAAGGTGCCGAGTACTTGGCTTTACAAGTTAGAAGGTGTCCGGCCGCCCTGGAAGCGCTTAGCGAGTTTTAGAACCTTGGCCACAGAATTTACGACTGTTGGTCTATGTGAGAAAAATCTGGTAAGAGATGCGATTATAGATAGAATTACGCTTACAACAAAAGTGCATATTCGATTTTAGTTGTAATGTTCACATCGTTTTTTGATTGTTCTGTGGAATTTTGTAACTGTAGGTGACGCCAAGGATGGAGCCAGGGGGGGCTAGTAGGGGCAGTCGCCCCCCCTACGTCTCAAAAAATCCGTACTATTACATAGGAAAAAAAACATTTATCATCAAACTCTATAGTCCCGTCCCCCCTCCGTTTTTCGTTAAAACAATAATTGTAATAGATTTAATATTTATCAAGTTATGAAACAACTTTGTACTAAAATTGGTTTTAATGAGATTTAATTACAATTCTTTTAAACAAAACAACGTCCAAAATTTATAATCCCAATTCACTTCAGGGCCGGACTCAAGGCCCCGTTCACTTTTAAAAACTAAGGCTCACTGAAATTTCAGAAGCCCAAAACTCTTTGACGTGGTCTATGGACTTCAAAGTGAAGGCGAAAGAAATTGGGGACTCCCAAAACAGTTGATTTGAAAACTAAGGCTCACTAAAATTTTGGAAGCCCAAAACTCTTTACCGTGGTCTATGGACTTCAAAGTGAAGGCGAAAGAAATTGGGGACTCCCAAAACAGTTGATTCTCAATTGCAAGATTTGAACACTCGGTTTAAGGAAGATACAATGGAGTTACTCATTCTCAGCACATCTTTAGATCCTCACGATGGCTTCAGATCATTCAACATTGAAGATACTTGCAAGCTTGCAAAGAAGTGTTATCCAATGGATTTCACTGTGCAAGAAAAGTACCACTTGAGATATAAATTGCAAAATTATAAGCTTGATGTGTCTAAACATCCTGAGTTCAAAAATCTGTCAACGATTTCAAAGTTGAGTGACTGTTGGTGAAGACAAGAAAGTGCACGATATATCATCTTTTCGATAGGTTGATTCAGCTTATATTAACTTTGCATGTTTCAATGGCTACTACCAAACGTGCATTTTCTACTATGAAATGTGTGAAGACTTCACAATAGGACGGAGGATTATTATTTAGCAAATTTCTTGATCATTTATATTGAGAAAGATATTACTCGAGGGTTGGACACAGATTCTATCATTTATGCTTTTAATAACAAGAAAGAGTGTCGAGTAAAGTTCAAGATGCCTGATTTCAGTAAATATTAGATAAGATTAGATAGACGTTAATACTTTTTGCAATCTAAGTTGATATTAGAAACATGTTTAGTTTCATATGTATTGGTGTTAATTTTGTATATATATATATATATATATATATATATATATATATATATATATATATATATATATATATATATATATATATATATATATAAGTTGATATTAGAAACATGTTTAGTTTCATATGTATTGGTGTTAATTTTGTATATATATATATATATATATATATATATATATATATATATACATATTTTTTTTTTTTTTTTTTTTGAGTTAGTAAAAGATCATATAGTTGTCTTAATTTTATTTTTTTTATTGTATATATCCGTCCCCCCTACGCCAAAATCCTGGCTCCGTCCCTGGGTGACGCGATTCCGTTGTGGTGGATTCACCTTTGCTCTGCGTCTAAACCACACAATGAGTGATGGACTTGGTTTTGTCCAATTCCTCAATGCAATTGCCGAGTTTGCCCAAGGGAATGGATTAACTGCACCTTCTGTGCTACCAGTGTGGCGAAGGGAACTCTTATCCGCAAGAAAACCTCCCCGAATCACATGCATTCACCATGAATACGAACAAGTTGTCGACACCAACAACAACAACAAACACGAGATATTGAGATCATTCTACTTCGGTCCCAAGGAGATCAGAGCCATTCGAAACCATCTCCCTCCACATTCAAGCGGCTCCACATTTGAGGTCTTGACCACGTGCTTATGGAGGTGTCGCACTCGTGCACTCGCACTAGACTCTAACTACCCCGTTAGAGTTTCCTACCTCTTCAATGGTCGCAGTTTGAATGACCTGCATGTACCTAACGGGTACTACGGCAACGCCGTTGCATACCCTGCAGCAGTTTCAAAGGCTGGAAAGGTATGTACCTTTCCACTGGAATACGCGTTGGACTTGGTAAGAATGGCAAAGGCCCAAGTGACCGCGGAGTATTTCAGGTCGATGGCGGATCTTATGGTCATTAAAGGGCGGCCTATGTATACGGTGCCGGGAAGCTTTATTGTTTCTGATGTTAGAAATCTTGGCTTTAACACGGTGGATTTTGGGTGGGGGAAACCGGTGTATGGCGGCACCGCCGTGTCGTTTCCAAATGTAAGCTTTTACATGAGTTTCAAAGATGGGATTGTCGTTCCAATATGCTTGCCCCAAGGAGTCATGGAAAGGTTTGAGGAGGAGTTGAAGACAATGACAGATGAGCCTTTGGGTGGTTCGTTTGATGACAGGCCCTTTAAAATTTCATCTATACTTTAAAATGAGAATTCAGATCTGCAACGACGAATTTGATAATTATTGTTGACTATTATATGAGGACTGGAATGGTTTTCCTTTCTGATGTAATAAATGTTGGGATTTATCAAAATAAACCGGATTTGTTTTGGGCATTTGCATGGTAGTGGGTTATGTGGCCGCAATGTGGCGCTTTGATGGCACACTTTGCAATAATATTCATGGATGAACGGGTACGACTTCATCCAATTGGGTGCATCTGGCTCTATAAATAGAGCCCATATCACAGTCATTCACACACCGAAAATCCAGAAATTCTCCCTCACTCTAATTGGTTGCTTTCTTGTACAGTTAATTTGTTACTCGGTAGAAATGAATTTAACAAACCTTTCATTCGTTCGATTTCTTTTTAGGCTCGGTCTTCCGTCTATCTTTCGTTTGTGTGGACGTAGGCCGAAGATCATTAGTTTGGGTTTTCGTTGTATCCTCGAAACAGATTTGCTGCAATTCGGTGCATGCCAAATGGTGGGGGCAAATATTATTTTTTGGAAAGCGACATTGTAACATGCCTCAAGGCAAGTTCCATCAAGGCGTTCATATTTCGAACATCCAAGATTCTGCACCAACAATAAAGACTAGAAAGAATTTCATCAAACAGGATTTTGTGGATTGCAGTGTGGAGCTAGGATATTGTATTCCGAGGGCCAAATATAAAGGCATTTGGCTTATGAAAAAATACAGTGTCTTAATGTGGAAACCGGCGCTCGGAATCATCGGTAGGAGATAATCTCAATTAGAGAGAGAAAAATAAGAGGAAGCCGTTAGCATTGGCCCAATGGTCCGGCGGCTGCCTCGTTCGTCAATGGCTGGAACCGGTAGTCACGGAAAATCAAGTCGACTTCCCTCCAGGCTGCTCGGTTTCTCCTTGCCTTTGGGCTTGTTTGGAACTGGAAAAGAAAAACGAAAGAAGGAAAAATAATTAAGAAAGAATCTGGAAGAAAGTAGAGGAGAAATTATGAGGAAAGTTGAATTGAAATTTCAAAATTGAATCATATGATTGAGATTATCACATCAGTACTCATTAATATTGTGAACTACGGTGAAGGTGACTGCTGCCTGCATGTGATATGGCATGAGGTTCATGAACTCACAAAAAAGAACATGCACTGCCACATTATCTGTCTTGAACACGAATCCCGACTTGCCTCCGCATTCTCAAGTAGTTCAGCTGGCATCTCCTCATTAATATTTCCTTTGTTTCACTAAAAAGTAGTAAACAAGACTTAATTGAGAGTCATTTCAAACTTAACCATTTTCCCCCACTAAAAATTAGGGGTGTCCACGGATCAGTTTCGGCCGGATCGGTTCTTGATCCCATCCGCTCGTGACGGATTGTCTTTTTTAAGATCCGCAACTGTCCGTGGGTGACATACGGGTGGGTCGGTTCGGTTGCGGATTGAGCGAATCGGGCGGATTTGGCGGATCAAAGAAGGATTATTAGGTGGATTGGGCGGATCGAGCGGATAGAACCGAACCGCATCCGTCAAAATAAAAATATTAGGATCTGTATCCATCCGTAACGTACCTCGGGTGAGTAAACGGAAGGATCGGTTTGGGCGGATTGAACGGATTGGGTGATCCGCTGGGCAATTTTTGTAAAAATTATATTGAGGTGGAAATCAAAATGCAATCATTCAGCCGGGTCGGCTTTAGGTATACGCCAAGAATGGGACTGCATTGGGCCCCTATTTTATTCCTATTTTTAGGGCCCCAAAATTTATACACCCTTGTATTTTTTAAAATCTATATAAAATTAGAAGAAAAGTGTCTAAAAAAACTTAGGGCCCTATTTAAGTGAAAGTTTAATAAGGCCCAAAAAAATTAGTGGTCAAGATGTAATTTTAAAAGTTTTTTGGGTTAAAATTTATACTAAACCTAATTTGTTTAAAGAATCAAAACCCTTACTTTCGTCAAAAATTGTTCACCGCAAGAAACAAAAAAGTCGAAGGAAGTGCGCAATTATTTGAAACTAATGTTTGATTGATTTCCAAATGCGCGGTTTGCCTATAAAATAGTATAGTTGACTATAACAGTTACAGTTGTCTCCGGGAAAATAATCTTCTTGAAGTTAAAGTTGATGAAATCTTATCCTTTGATCAACTATTTAGAATGGTTGAATGAATTAGTTATGCTATCTATTGGAAAAGACATGGTGGCTAACATTGATAATGAGAGCTTAATTACTTTTTTTGCCTTGAAAGATACAATGAGGGTGATGTTTAAGTAATACATTTCGAATGAATAGAATAATTGACAAAGCGAACTATTCTTTCGCCTTTTACTAAAAAATGAATAGAATAATTATCCAGCTTTTGTTATCATATATAGTGTGAGAATACTTGTATTATAATAATTTATATGCTAATATTAAAAAAGTAACATGCCATAAGCTTTTGCCATTAATCATCCAACTTTCAACATAATCAAACAAAGTAACTCGAAAAATTAACTTCCTGAATGTGTTTAACCCACACCAGTGACAAACAACAAATAAGATAAGTAAGAATTGAGTATATATTTATGTATTTGCATAAATATATTGGGCATCCCGTAGAAAATGCATGTAACATAGTTACCAGCTATTAGTGAACCCGCGCTATAAGCTGAACTCAAAATCTGTCTTTAAAGAAATTTACTCAATTGTAACATAAAACTAGAAGTGAAACTGTAATAGGCTCAGATACCAAAAAACACATCACCAAAACTGCTATTTAATTTGAGGGGTTCAAGCGGACCTCTTAAGTTTGGAAAATGCACTAAAATTTTATGGTTTTTTTTTTTCAAATACTTTTACACAACAACAAAAACTACCTATGGCGACGAATGGGTCTTTATGGCGAGGAAATCGATTTCGTCGGCAAAGGGTACTCTATGGCGAGAAAATGAATATTTCCTCGCCAAAAGGCGCTCATTTGGCGACGAAATTAACTTTTCTCACCAAAAAGCTATGATTGGCGACGAGATTACCTTTCCTCGTCAAAGGGCACCCATTTGGCGACGAAATTATATTTCATAGATTTGGCGAGGAAATGACTATTTCCTCACTAAAGGCACCCATTTGGCGATAAAATTATCTTTCCTCACCAAAAAACTAAGATTGGCGACAAAATTGTCTTTCCTTCCCGTGGTTTTTACCCATATTGGGGTTTTCCACATATATCTGGTGTTCATCTGTTTAATGACTTTCTATTTGTGATTGGTTCATATATTGATTATTTTTTTATTGAGATAAAAATTCTAGCAAATTATTAAACCTAAGTGATCTAGGATTTTATGTATAAGGAAAAGTAGAACTCTCCTTTGAATTAGGGAAAAATATAAAAGGGTTATAGAAAAATATTAAATTGTCACAAATATTAAAGTATAAAAAACATATTAAATTAGAAAGGTATAAAGACTTATAAAAGGGTATAGAAAAATATTAAATTATAAAAAATAAAAACTTCAGTAAAATCAAATAACATTAAAAGATTTAAGAAACAGGTCAAAGAAACATTACAAATAGACTAAAATTAGACAAAAAAGATTTTAAAAAATTAGTGAGGTGAAAAGAACTACAAAAGGTTTATATGTTAAAAGTTATAGCACTATGCATTAAAAAGGAAGTTGGTCTGGTGGATGGGTCACGCGTTGCTAAAGAGGAGGTTGTTGGTTCCCAGCGGAGGCGGAGAAGCTTGGAATTGAATTCTCCTTTTTTTTTTTTTTAGTTTCAGGGGTTTTAGTGAGGAAGGCGAGGAAATCTATTTTTCCTCGCTAGAATACCTTTTGCGACGACTTTTTGGTGAGGAAACCTGGCGAGAAAATTTTTCCTCGACAATTCCTTTAGCGAGGAAATTTGGTGCTTTGGCGAGAAAACTAAATCCTCACTATAGACATTTTTTGGTGTAGTATTAATTTGATTTTTCTATAATACTGTATGCACTGGATTAGTGGTATAGAGCCAAAGTAAACGAAAGTTTATTTAGATTTGTTAGTAAGTAGACAAAGTTGCTCAACAAAACAAAATAAATCATGCCCAACATATGTTCAGCCAAAATAAAAATCCATTCGAGAAAGTGGTCAGGTCATTTAAAGCCGGAAGAGAGAGTAGTGGCCTTTTATAATGTCTTTATTTAATATTATAGTGTTTATTAGTATACAAAATGTTTTGATTCATTGTGTGTCATCGCTGAGCTAAAATTCTGAAAGCCTTCCCGGCCAAAAAATAAACAAAAAAAAATGAACATCACATTCATGTTTACCCACTAAAAAAGGCTTCAGCCTATTTCTTACCTGGATTATTTGGTTGGATTGACCATGTGACTGGACTAATCAATCTAGGACTAGTTAATTTAGTGTTTGGTAGGCACACACGCTTGGAAGGAGGGGGGGTGTTGTGCAGCCATGGCGCGGCTGCACCGGCACCTTTCCGATGATCAGAGACGTTCACCGCGTAGACCTCGTCGAGTACTGCTAGTGTAGAAAAAATCAACTCAATCGGATATCTTTAAGTACATCATTGGAACACAAATACTTTGAAAACAAATGGAACACAAATGAACACAAACACTGGATCAAAACCACTTTTTCATGTTATTTGCGTTCCGATGAGGCATTTAAAGATATCCGATCAAGTTGATTTTTGGCACACTTGTAGTACTCGACGAGGTCTACACGGTGAACGTCTCCGATCGTCAAAAAAATACCGGTGCGGCCGCCCCGTGGGGCTGCACAGCAACCCCCAGGTTCCCACACGCTTGAACTATTTGATCCCATTCCCAAGAACTATCTAATTCCCCTGCAGCAAGATTATTTATGGCCACCCTCAACACTGTCCATAATTAATCTCCCTTCTCTAATTATTCAATTTTCCCTCCCCAACTTCAAACTTAAGTTGAAAATGAATTTTGAAGGGCAAGAAAGTAACTTAAAATATTTTTTCATTATCAAACTAATTTTATCCACCCGTACAAACTACCAACCAAACCAAGTATACAATTATCTCCCCTTCTTAATTAATCCTCACTTCTACCATATCCTCCTATTATTCGCTTTTATTATTTAAACCCCAAAGCTAATTCGGCTAACAAATGGGTTCTTTAGGGGGTCTATCTACTTATTGATTTGATTTATATGAGGCTTGGGGATTGATTTTTCAAACAGTATCTAAATTGCACATAAGTTTACTCCAACACATTCAGCTCAAGATTAAATTCCTCACATCGGCAGTGTAAATCACGTGTTTTCCACTACCATCATTATGGGTCCTACAATGCATTTATTGTTGATTTGAACCGTTAATGTTGTAGAGCCCGTAGAGTCGTAAATCCTTACCAAAAAAAAAACCAGCTTGATTGAACATTGATAGGCGTATCAAAATTTAAAATTTGGTTGATAAAATGAATGGTAATGGAATGTTTAACTGTAAAATTATTGACCATCCATTTTGTAAACTAAAATTCAATTCTCGATATATCTATCAATGTCTGATGAAGCTGATTTTCTAAGTGGGAATATAACTCTGTGGGCCCTACAAAATGAACAGTTTAGATTGTAACTAAATGCACGATGAAGCCCACAACAGGAGCTTCTGGGTCTTGGGCTGGTCTGTGTCTTGGTTTTTGAAGTGTATATCATGGACATCATTCTCTCTTCATATCTGAAGCTCTTAGCCATTTCTTTATCTCCTACTGCTGTCACACATGGTCACTGACATTTTACTGCTACCAGTTGTTGTTACTTATGTTTCTATTGGCTTTCACTGCTACGTACACCCTCTTGTTTTCTTGCACTGTTGCTATTTGAAAGAAATGTTTTACCATCAATGATGCATGCTACTGTCAGGACTTTTTGGTGTACTCTAGTTTGGAATTTCTTCTATTCTGATCACGGAATCTGCAGATTATATAGTTTGGTTAGTTCTGTGTATCAACTTGAGGGTGCTGTCTTCTGTTGAGAATTATCTAGTTTTGGTTGGTTCTTTTTCCTCTGAAGGGCCTGTCCTTCTTGAGGCTCTATATCTATTTTTTAGTTGGAATCTTGCCAACTATCTTGGTAGTGAAGTGGCATGTGATTGTCCTTTAGAGGGGTGCCAACTTGGTTGGGATGCTTTTCTCTCCTCATCCCTTTAATCTTTGTAATCCTCAAAAGTTAATAAAATTATTTTTTGCCTTTCAAAAAGAAAAAAAATGAAGCCCACAACGGGCATGGATGAAAAGGACCCAGGGATGCAGCGCAACATCTCAACCGTCCAAAAATGCTTTCACTGGTCCAGATTCGCAGATGTTTTCTTACCAATCAAAATGATTTATTACCGGTAAGAAAGCTTCAGCGAATACGGACTATTGATTTCTAAGATGGACGGTTTTGATATGCGCTGCGCCATCCCCGCTTTCGTGGAGAAAAACCCACCATTACCATCTGCAGTGAAAAGAATTTAATCTCTAAATTTAAAAAAAAAAAAAGAAAAAAAAAAGCACCAACTTCTTTTTCTGAATTCTGAGAGGCCAAACAGGGCTAAAGATAATGGGGACAAAACGTAGTGGAGATCTAAATCCTCACTATAGACATTTTTTGGTGTAGTGTTAATTTGATTTTTCTATAATACTGTCTGCAATGGATTAGTGGTATAAAGCCAAAGTAAACGAAAATTTATTTAGATTTGTTAGTAAGTAGATAAAGTTGCTCAACAAAACAAAATAAATCATGCCCAACTTATGTTCAACCAAAATAAATATCCATTCGAGAAAGTGGTGAGGTCATTTAAACCCGGAAGAGAGAGTAGTGGCCTTATAGAAGGTCTTTATTTAATACTATAGTGTTTATTAGTATACAAAATGTTTTGATTCATTTTGTGTCATCGCTGAGCTAAAATTCTAAAAGCCTTCCCTGCCAAAAAAATGAACATCACATTCATGTTTACCCACTAAAAAAGGCTTGAGCCTATTTCTTAACTGGATTGTTTGGTTGGATTGACTATTTGACTGCACTAATCAATCTGGGACTAGTTAATTTAGTATTTGGTAGGCACACACGCTTGGAAGGAGGGGGGTGCTATGCAGCCATGGCGCGATTGCACCAGCACCTTTCCGACAATCAGAGACGTTCACTGCATAAACCTCGTCGAGTACTACTAGTGTAGAAAAAATCAACTCGATCGGATATCTTTAAGTACATCATCGGAACACAAATACTTTGAAAACAAATGGAACACAAATGAACACAAACACTGGATCAAAACCACTTTTTCATGTTATTTGTGTTCCAATGAGGCACTTAAAAATATCCGATCAAGTAGATTTTTGGCACACTTGTAGTACTCGACGAGGTCTACGCGGTGAACGTCTCCGATCCTCAAAAAAATACCGGTGTGGCCGCCCCGTGGGGATGCATAGCAACCACAAGGTTCCCACATGCTTGGACTATTTAATCCCATTCCCAAGAACTATCTAATCCCCCTGCAGCAGGATTATTTATGGCCACCCTCAACACTGTCCATAATTAATCTCCCTTCTCTAATTATTCAATTATCCCTCCCCAACTTCAAACTTAAGTTGAAAATGAATTTTGAAGGGCAAGCAAGTAACTTATAATATTTTTTCTTTATCAAACTAATTTTATCCACCTGTACAAACTACCAACCAAACCAAGTATAAAATTACATCCCCTTCTTAATTAATCCTTACTTCTACCATATCCTCCTCTTATTCTCTTTTATTATTTAAACCCCAAAGCTAATCCGGCTAACAAATAGGTTCTTTAAGGGGTCTATCTACTTATTGATTTGATTTATATGAGGCTTGGGGATTGATTTTTCAAACAGTATCTAAATTGCACGTAAGTTCACTCCAACACGTTCAGTTCAAGATTAAATACGTCACATCAGCAGTGTAAATCACGTGTTTTCCACTACCATCATTATGGGTCCTACAATGCATTTATTGTTGATTTGAACCGTTAATGTTGTAGAGCTCGTAGAGTCGTACATCCTTACAAAAAAACCAAGCTTGATTGAACATTGATGGGCGTATCAAAATTTAAAACTTGGTTGATAAAATGAATGGTAATGGAATGTTTAACTTTAAAATTATTGACCATCCATTTTGTAAACTAAAATTCAATTCTCGATGTATCTATCAATGTCTGATGAAACTGATTTTTTGAGTGGGTATATAACTCTGTGGGCCCTACAAAATGAACAGTTTAGATTGTAACTAAATGCACGATGAAGCCCACAATAGGGGCTTCTTGGTCTTGGGCTGGTCTATGTCTTGGTTTTTGGAGTGTATATCATGGACATCATTCTCTCTTCATATCATAAGCTCTTAGCCATTTCTTTATCTCCTACTGCTGTCACACATGGTCACTAACATTTTACTGCTACCAGTTGCTGTTACTTGTGTTGCTATCGGCTTTCACTGCTTCGTACACCCTCATATTTTCTTGCACTGTTGCTATTTGAAAGAAATGCTTTACCATCAATGATGCATGCTACTGTCAGGATTTTTTGGTGGACTCTAGTTTGGAATTTCTTCGATTCTGATCATGGAATCTGCAGATTATATAGTTTGGTTAGTTCTGTGTATCAACTTGAGGGTGCTGTCTTCTGTTGCTAGTTTTGGTTAGTTCTTTTTCCTCTGAAGCATTGTCCTTCTTGAGGCTCTATATCTATTTCTTAGTTGGAATCTTGCCAACTATCTTGGTCGTGGAGTGACATGTGATTGTTCTTTGGAGGGGTGACAACTTGGTTGGGATGCCTTTCTCTCCTCGTCCCTTTAATCTTTGTAATCCTCAAAGGTTAATAAAATTATTTTTTGTCTTTCAAAAAAAAAAAAAAAATGAAGCCCACAACGGGCAGGGGTGAAAAGGACCCGGGAATGCAGCGTAGCATCTCAACCGTCCAAAAATGTTCTCACTGGTCCAGATTCGCAGATGTTTTCTTACCAATCTAAAATGATTTATTACCGGTAAGAAAGCTTTAGCGATACGGACTATTGATTTCTAAGATGGAAGGTTCTGATATGTGCTACGCCATTCCCACTCTCGTGGAGAAAAATCCACCATTACCATCCGCAGTGAAAAGAATTTAATCTCTCAAAAAAAAAAAGCACCAACTTCTTTTTCCGAATTCTGAGAGGCCAAACAGGGCTAAAGATAATGGGGACAAAACGTAGTGGAGATCTCCGTTTGCACATGGGCCATTTGTTTTTGTCCATAAATTGGCCTTTCTGGGAGCGCAGAGGGACAAAATGGATATTCAACATGGAGCTCACTAGCAACTCCACAAGCTCCTGGTCGACAAACTAGGAAGTCTGCTAGTTGTGGCTAACTTAGCCGGTAGGACTTTTGGATACCCCACACTAGTTTTTGGGATCGAGTCTTATTTCTCCTTCCTTCGTGTAATAAATTAGGAATGACAAATGACAAAAAAAAAAACGTATGAAGTTTGCTGATCAATATTAAAAAAAAAACAACACCCAAGGATCATTCAAAAAATCCGTCTACCATAACCCACCAAGAATTGACGCCCTTGTTGGAGGATAGGGAGGGAATTGCGCATTGAATTGCAGACCATAGAAGACTTCTAGCAATTGTTCTCAGTCAGGAGATTAAGGCCGTGTTTGGATTTGGCGTATTTTACTAGTTTACTTCCTTCCAATTTTTGTTGTTTTTTGAAATTTTTTATTTCGGATCAAATCATTCATTAGTCTCAATGAGAAAATTTTGGAAATCGAAAATTCTTCTTGTCAAAAGCGTAATAAAATTCAATAGTGACGAAGATGAGAAACAAAATTGACATTATTTTTTCATGGACTTTTATGGGTTTTTTTTTTTATCAGTGGACTTTTATGAGATTGGTTGCTTCTTTTTTTTTTTTAATTCTCTAATAGTCTACTTGAATCTGTAGAATGAAAAAAAATTTAGTACTCCCTCCGTCCCGCAAAGTTTGTCACTTTCACTATTCCAGCCCTATGAAAAAATTAATTATTTCTTTTAATCTGTAATGTTTTATATAAGCAATATGGATCTCGTTTGATAGATTTCAATTAGATGTTTTGAACAAAGTTTTGAAAATCACATAAAACGTTATGAATTGAAAGATATAGGCAATTTAAAAATGGCACGCACTCCCGAAAGTGTCAAACTTTGCGGGACGGAGGGAGTATTTTTTAATGTAGGAGGTATTCCCACACCCAAACAGGATGAGACTAATCTACCTATGGTTGGTCATAAGGAACCAACACCCATGAAAAGCATTTAGAAACAGCTATGAGGGGGACTACTAGACGCGTTCATAAGTCTATCCACATGGACTTTTACCTTCTAACTAGTTAGCCTATCCCCGAGAATCGAACTCACACCTCCAGAGTGGGAGCAAATCCCCTGGCTAACTAAGACAACCCTATCTCCTCATTGGGTTGTTGACTTGTTAGCAAGAAATTGGATAACAAATCCTTTGATTAAAAATGAAAGGAAATCACTTTAAAAAAATGCAAGACACTGAAGTTTAGTCAATAATATGAAATTGGAAAAATCTACCGTCAGCTCAATGGGCGGACAGTAAGGTGCATAGAATCTGAACTCTTACATGTTAGAGTTCAAACAGTGAAAACTCTTCTATGTAAAAGTGTGTCTTATTGTCAACCCAGTGAACTGACAATATAAGGACCGTATGAAATTTACTTAGTAGTACTTTATTGGGCATGAGGTAATGGGCTCTGCAATGATGGGGCAATGGGCGCGCCCTCAGACGCCGAAGATGAGACAGCCCCCTCACCACCGCCGCATATCATGGTCCCTAAAAGGTGGACCAAGGCAAGGCTCCTCCCTCCTTTCACTATCTATCTTTCCTTTGGAAATTCAAATAGAGTACAATTATTGAAAATTTCCCCTAGCCTAGTTTCTCTGTCATTTGATTATTTTGTTCCATTACAATGTGAGAATCGCAATGGATTTATTAAGAGAATATTACTATATAATCTTCCGTGATCAACACAACGGAATTTTAGCTTCGATCTAGGTGGAATTCTTTGAAAATGGTAATGTGATTCAAGTTATGCGACCTATGAGGCTAATAAAAATAATTCTAAATAATAACGAAATGCAAAATTCACGAGATGAAATATAGAAACGAAAAACTAGAGTAAAATAATCTTCCTAACATTCAAAGTAGTTAGTTTTAAAAATCTAAAGCGGAAAATATAAGGGCACCGACGGCGTCGCCGACGCCGTTGTGGGTCCCAACTGGTCGATCCGAGCCGTTCATCCTTCTCAAAATCAAATTCCGAGTGGGCCTAAGCGAGAATCGAGGCAATCGGACGGCTGTATGAGCTCGATCCAAAATTACCCCCATTTCAACCAAAAATTTTGAATGAAATGGGGTGATTTTGAATCGAACTCATAAAGCCGTCCGATTGCCTCGATTCCCGTGATGGCCCACTCGGAATTTGATTTTGAGAAGGATGAACGGCTCGGATCGACCGTTTGGGACCCACAACGGCGTCGGCGAAGCCGTCGATACGTGGTCGGTGCACTACGGTCTGTGCATATAGAACGGTTCAATCTAAAGCCCTCTATGCTTTTCACAAGAGGATGCAGCTAGTTAGTGCTAGCTAGTAGCTAATGGCCAACGTGGCCTGCCTTCTTTTCTTTTTTCATATTTCAATTTTACATTGCATGGGAATTGGGATAAGTTAATGTGTAAGCTATGTGTTTTTGTTTTTCTTAATTAAAATCATTTTGATGCATGGGATTTCGGAATTTTTTATCAAATGATATCATTATCCGTACCCAAAAGTACTATTAGTGTTAAGGCTTGATTTTTGTCAAAACCTTTTTCTTTTTTGTCAGACGATAGAATGTTTGTATGTTAGTTGAGTTAAATTACTATGTCAGGACAATGTCGCTCCATCGATTTAAACGAAACACATCACACACTAGCACATAAGTGTCCCTCACGACTAGAATTGGGGATCCTGTAGTATGGTGTCACACTACAGGGTTGTAGTACAACATCCGACCCATTGATCGTGCAATCAATGGCTCGGTTTTTATCTCGATACTTACACGATCCGAACCGTTCATTACTGGGATGAAATTCAAACCGTTGATTACCTTGATCAACGGCTCATTTGTGAGAACATCAGACAACTTTGTGATTTATGATTAGAATAGTGAGGCTGTTAGAATACGCTTTAATGATGTAGTGTACGAGCCAACCGGCCTTGGAGGAAATTCGGAATTACATTTTGAAGGGCATATTGCTTGCCTGTTGTCATCAAATGCGGGTTTAAATGGGGTTATGGGTTGTTATCAGTTGTTATCATCTTTGTTGATCATTGTTGGATCATGATGCCTGGTTTGGGTAAATTGAAAAAACTAGTTTTTTGATTTTTTTGGTTTTGTCCTTATTCAAAAAAAAATTTGCATTTGTTAGTTTTCGGTCGATTTTTTGTGGTTTCTTGGCTTGTCTCGACGAGAGAAATCTAGAAAGTATAAAATTATTAGCCAAACTTAAAGTTTTGTGAATAAATACGAAAAATAATCCAAAAAACCATTTTTTTGGATGTCACCTTCGTCTTTATTCACAAAACTTTAAGTTTGGCCAATAATTTTATACTTTTTAGATTTCTCTCGTCGAGACAAGCCAAGAAACCATAAAAAATCAACTGAAAACTAACAAATGCAAAAAAAATTGAATAAGGACAAAACCAAAAAAATCAAAAAACCAATTTTTTTCAATTTACCCAAACCCTAAGAGCATCTCCAATCTTAACCCTTTTTTTTTTTTTTTTTTTTTTTTGGGGGGGGGGGGGGGGGGGGGTCTTTCTTTGATAAGGACATGATATAAGAGTTAATCATAAAAATATGACACAAACTAATTCTTTAATGCCATGAGGACAAATCAACTACACATTCCAAAAATGCCCCCACTAGCCCATAAAAGTGCCTAAACCCCCCAAACCCTATGAAAGTGCCTAATCCTCCAAACCTAATAAAAGTGCCTAAATCTAAACCCTACGGTACCCTATAAAAGTGTCTAAAACTCTTGGGTACCCTATGAAAGTGCCTAAATCTAAATCCCAAGGTACCATATGAAAGTGTCTAAAACCCGAGGGTACTCTATGAAAGTGTCTAAACCACTAAAAACCTATAATTGGAAAGTGCACCCTAAGTGCTTAAACCCACTAGACCCTACCCTAAAGAGCCTAAACCCCCCAAAATTTAATCTCAAAATTGAACCAAACTCCAAAATTGAAGAGAGAAAACTAATTTTGTCCCATCCATGCATGAGAGAGAGAGAGAGGGGGGAGAAAGAAAGTGAGGGGTGGGGGTTTACTTGGTCAGCAGTGCTACTGACATGTCGCTTTCAAGGTTTTGTTGGTCAGCAACAAAGGCGACGGACTGGCACGAGACGAGTTGTACCCGGCTTTTCCTTTGTAATTTTTTTTTATCATTAAGGGTATTGTTGTCAAGTGTTGTCCTTGAACCCTCAAAAATTTCACATCAATGTATTGGAGGCCTTAAAATAAATTAAGCTGGATTAAACATCTTTTAAAGCTCCAAACTTGACCTTTAGGCCAACTTTCTGTTTTTTTTTTTTTTTACCCAATTTGAGTCAAAATTTGAGCAAATTCCCAATTTGGGTATGAGCATCTCCAAGGGGAAAACCCTTTTTGTACCCAAATATATAATTTCTCAAATTTCTGATGGCATTCATGTAATTTAGAGAGAGAGAGAGAGAGGAGAGAATCACTAAACCACTTTGGCGACAAGCTCCAACGAGGCCCTGTCTCTCCCAGATCTGTACGAACTACTCCGATGAAACAAAGCCTTGTAAATCTCCGGCAACATCTTGGACAAGAAGATCAAAAGAACGGTACACCAAGGTCTCTGGTCTCCGACGACATCTCAAGTTTGTGGTCTTTGGCGACAACGCATTATCACAGGTCTCCGGCAACATCTTAAGTCTCTGGTCATCTCTCTCTCTCTCTCTCTCTCTCTCTCTCTCTCTCTCTCTCTCTCTCTCTCTCTCTCACACACACACACACACACACACAAACACACACAAAGGAGTCGCTACAAAAAATGGGGTTGGCTCTGCGGTGTCTCCAATTTGGGAGAAGAAATGGATAAAACCCAAAATGGGGGAGGGATTTTGGGTCCTCCATTGGAGATGGATTTTTTAGGGTTTTGCCCAAATTTTGAATTTGGATCATATTTTGGGTCAAGGCTGGAGAATATGGGTCAAGGCTGGAGATGCTCTAATGGATTTTGATCCCTATTGTGGAAATTGGATTTGAAGTTATTACCTTGGTATACAGGTATAGGATGATGACAAATTGAATGCATTAGATGGACTACGGGTAGGTGATGCCATGAGCCGTGCTAGGTTCTTTGAGCCGTGCTACAACCATTGCTATATCGTCGCGCATTGTTCTACGTCTTGAGCCGCAGTTCATCCTAACAAATAACTAGATGAGTTGGGCTAAGGGAAAAGTAATAGAAATTTACTCCCTCCGTTCCAAATTAATAGTCCACTACGAAAAGTCGTGTCATTTTTCAAATAAAAAATGAAGTACTTACGTGTATCATTTTTCGAATTTTTTCGCACTATGTTAGAGTACTTGATGAGTACTTTAATTCGGTGCAAAAAAATTCAAAAAATAATACACGGAAGTACTTCATCTTTTGATTTAAAAAATAGCAAGAGAGAGAAAGTGGGGCTCTTATTTAGGAACGGAGAGAGTATGATTTTTTTTTTTTTTGAAAATGTCAAGAATTTCATATCAGCGCCATCCGGCAACGATTACATCAAATGACAGGAAAGAAACCACAACCACTAACAATTGAAATGAACACGGCTAAAAGCTATCAAAGGCTATCGGCTCTCGGACACACCTGCCGAAGCAGACCCGACACCTTCGAGACGGGACTATGAATCCTATCAAAAGTTAGCAATAGAGATCCCAAGGGAACCCAGCTCAATCCATTACACAACACAGCACAAATGTAATCAATACTGACCAACAAACAGGAATAGAACAAAACAACAAAACAAAACACTGACTAGTCAGAAACGCAACAAATCTGGTACAACCCATAACTCACTGAGTCACCCCACTGAGGGTCACCGAGATCCACTGAGTGCACCGACCAGTCACTTCTCCGGATGACACCAAGCTCCCGTAGCCGCCGCCCATGGCATCAGAGAACTATTATTAGCCAGAGGGGACAGAGGCACCCAAGATCAATCCATCATCAGGCCGACAAGAATGGAGGCGTGGGGGGGATTCAAACAGAAGGGAGCTTAGATCTGGGGTGGGGTAGAGGTGGAAGGGCGATGGTACGGTAGAAGGAGCGGTGAGGCAGAGGAGGTGGTGTGGCGGCAACGGCAGCGGAACTAGGTCAGTGGAGTAGGTATGGCGGCGGCTTTCTCATGGGTTGATGGTGGGTGTCCCGGCAAGGGGTGGCGGGGGGGGGAGGGGTGGGGTGGAGGGGCGGCAACCCCACCCCTCAAAAGACGAACAGAAGCTAGGTTTGAGAGAAAGCTATAAGGGAAAGGTTTGAGAGATGGAAGGAGGAGAGAAGAAGGAGGAGATAGAAAGGAAGGCCGGAAGGGGGAAGGGGGAGGATAGGGAGTCCGGAAGGGGGGAGCCGCCGGCAAAAAAGGGTAGGAAACCCCAGGGTAACTCTAACTTTCTAGAGAGAGAGTCTCTAGGGCAGTAGTAGGCCCGTAGCGAATCATGTTGGTTTGGGAGAGAGTATGATGGAAACCCAAATTTTGTTGGAAGAGTTAAAAAAAAAAAATTGTAAAATTACTAAAAGTTGGATATTTCTTTACAAAATTGGATTTCCTTCATTTTATTTTACTTTTCCGATTCCTCTTATCGAGACAAAGCAATAATTCACAAAAATTTGACACAAAACTAATAAACGCAAATTTTCTTTTTAAATAAAGACAAAACCCAAGAAAATATTTTTACCCTAATAACTTACACAAAGTGTTTGGTACAGGAAAAAAAGAAGATATGGTACATAGAAAGGAAGTCGACGGCTGAGATTCACTCGGTTCACTACACATCCACTCGGTGCATTGCGTAATACACCGAGTGGATCTCAGCCATCTGCTCCTATTTCCTTGTTTTCTTTCTTGTATAAACCGAGTGGATCTCAACCGTCGGCCTCCGTTTTCCTATTTTTCTTTCCTGTAGTACCAGGGCTCAATAAATTATCTTGAGAAACTTCCTCTTGCCCTTATTTTCTTATTGGGCCTAGGTGGACCCATTTCAGTTCCACAAACGCCAAAAAAAAGACTTGAAATTTAGGCGCTTACGGACGCGCAACCCGACCCACACCCTGTCGACCCATCCCTTTCCCCCCTTTAACCTTCTCTCCTCCGTCAACTCACTCCTTCTCACTCTTCAATTCAATGCCCCTCTCCTCACTCCTCCATCACCTCCTCCTCTCTCTCTCTCTCTCTCTCTCTCTCTCTCTCCTCCCTGCCTCTGTGACAAAATTAATTTCCGAATTCAATACCCTGCCACCACTCCCCATTCTCTTTGACCTCTCAAAGTCACTAGATTTTACCCGCATTTTCTCACTCTAAACCACCACTAGCTTCCAATTACATTCAATTTGGTGTCTCAAATGCAGCTCTGAACAAGCTACACACACAGAGTGTTCAGCAGCATCGATTGCATCATCTAAGGTTCGTATCTCATTTTCCAATTTTGTCACTATGTTCTTCTATTTTGGTCGAGTTTTTTTTTTTTTTTGGTTCGTGAAGCCTGATTCGGTTCGACTAGTGTTTGTTTTCTGTTCTTGGGTTTTTGATTGCATTGTGTGTTTGTTGGTTTGACCGATTTTCTCGGACTTGTTACATCTGAAACAAAGGCTCCAAATTTGGGCCGTTTTCTCCACATTGATCTTTGTGCAGATGCTGCATTCTCCTGTTTGTATATACGTACGTATGTGTATTTTGTAGACCTTTTTTCAAATTGAAGTCCTTTGTTATCATTTGGAGCGCCATTTGTTTATTTGGGCTTTCTAGGTTTAGGGGTGGGTAAAAGCAGAGAGTGGGAAATCTCAGTGGAAAGCAAAAGCGAAACGAAAGAATTTTTTAAGGGGGTTTTGATTGTGAAGCCATAAAAAAGCTTACACGGTCAATCGACTCAACCGGAGATCTTTTTGCTTAAACAAAAAGTTGATTGATTAGGGCTAAAAGGTTTTTAGCATTGAGAACTCACTCACTCAGTTTCGATTCAGGAGCCCATTAAGTCCGTGTCAACTCAGTAATTCTATAATTTCTTATGATTGCCAACTTTTTGGAATTGGTTACTTTCCATTTTCTTTGTTCATTGAAAAAAAAAAAACTTTTTGGAATAAATAAATAAAAACTTGACCTTGGGATAGCTAGAAAGTTTTCTTTTTCTTTTTCTTTTTCTTTTTTTTTTTCGCGCTTGTTTTTTCGAATTTCTTGTCTTTCCTTTCTGGTTTGAAATCTTTTTTTTTTTTTTTTTGTCTGACCTATACTTCTTCTATCATTTTTTAATAGTTCTTTCCCCATGGATGGAAAAAACTCAGCTTTTAAGATAATTAGCTTCACTTTTTTCCTTCTTTTAAGGGAAGAAAAAAATCCTATTTTTCAAAACTTTTTCTTAAGTCATTTCTTTGCTTTCTTTTCCTTTGCAACATGTATAATTGTTCTTTTATTGGCTGTCAAACAAAACAACAAAATATGTTTATCAACACTTTTTCTCAGTCATTTCTTTGCTTTGTTTTCCTTTGTAACATGTATAATTGTTCTTTTATTTCGTGTCATACAAAACAACAAAATATGTTTAATCATTTTTTTTATTGGAAAGTTATTATCAATTTGAATGGGTCCTTTTGTTTGGACAATAGGATTTTTCGACCACTTAAGGTGGGTTACAACTTACATACAGTGTTTTGCTGACAGGAACGCCCATTTTTACTGGATATTCGGTTTGGATTGTCACTACGCAGCTGGCAATATTGAATGTGAACCAATAGGTCCCATACCCTTACAGGGTCACTGAATATTTATTCCCTAGTGACATTTGCTGTTTGAAATTTTGAAAAAATAGGATATCATATTTAGGCCCCATTCCACTAGGTGGACTATTGTTTTTTTGGTTTTTGACGCTTTAAGAGATAGGTCATTCTTCTCGCATACATTAATTAAAAAAATCCAAAAAGCTAGTTTAGTGGAACGGACAGTGTTGCATATCTTCTGGAATATCTGCCTAATCATCTGCGGTCTTCTAAAATTTGTTCCTCAGATCAACTTGGATACAAGAAGATATGTTTGTTATGAGAAGGAGATTTGCTTGCTGCTCTCGGGACAGAGAGATTAGCTTTGACTTTGATGAACAAGAGAGTAAGCTCTTTGTCTCTCTCTCTACAGTTGGGATGTTACAATCTATAGTTGTTTTTTCAATTGCTGATAGGAATGGCGCAAGATTTAGTTTAGTGCCTGTAAAAAATAAACTTCAGCTTGGCAATATATATTATGTATTGCTAATAAATTAAAGGTCTTAGAATTAACTTTTCACGACATAAGCCAAAGAAAAAATGACATAAAAGCTATAAAAAAAATTAGGCTGCAAATTTTATTGGATTGGGTTTATTTTAATTTTGTTGAGTTATACTACTTAGTTTATGGCTCCATCCGAGTAAGTAAGTAACCTAGTACCAACAAGACTAAAGAAAAATCAAACTACGCGGAAAAGGAATTAGTATATTTTTTTAAACAACCGAACCCTTGTAAACAATGGTGCAGCCTCCCAATGCTTGATGCAAAGTAAAGATAAATAATGACTTTTGTCATTTGGCCTTTACCAACATACGAAATGATTTGTGTTATTGTACCAAGATATGCTTGACCAGAAAAATGAATTTTCTAATAATTGAACGTCTTAGAGTTTTCTTTTGAGAAGAAATAATATCGAGGCTTGATAGAAAGACATATACGTGTTTTCCCAACTACCAACAACCGATAAAAATTTATCCATCCTAAATGTGTTTAAGATCTTGAAATTTTCATTTATTAAAACCTGCCTCCTGGTATTTGTACGTACACAAAATGTCATTGATTAATCGTTTCTGTAAAACTCCAATTGCTGATGATTACTTAGATAAATTCAGTGGTTCAGTTCATAGCTTGTGTTTAATGATCAATATTTTGGTATCAAATTCCTTGGTCAGCCAGAAAGAATAGGGGAGAAAATAGACCATTTTTTCAGAATATAGCGCATACACAGAAATTAGGTCACATTAGAATTGAGTGAATGCTCATCAATTTGATGAAAAAGGCGACATCGCATAGATCCCAACAAATTATGCATGCTAAAATGGTGGTTATAATATTTAGAAACTTCAAATTTAATATACACTGAGGTAGGAAAGATTTTCAAACTTCTTAGTTAATATGTTGTCAAAATTATTTTTGTAAGAAAAAGCATTTGAGGATTTTGAGTTGGTTTATATTTCAAACTGACTATTTGACTTTTAGGATGTTTGATTATTATTGGTGTAAAAAATATAGGCAATTTGATATGATTTTAAATATAGATTGCATTCTTATCGTGTATCTCTATAAAAGATACAGTGTATATCTGTAAAGATACGTAGAGAGATCTCAGAAAGATTTCAATTTTGTAAGTGAAAGAAGAAATGAAGAATGCTAAAGAGGGGCTAGCATAAGTGAATTCAAAAAAAAAAAGAAAAGAAAAAAAGTTATGGAAGTCACACATATCACTTCTAACTTTTAGTGACAAGTCACTTAATTTGTGCCACTTGACAGTCTCATAATGCTTCTCTTAAAATCTAGGCTTGTGGTACTGTATAACTAGTGATAAAACCAGTACTGTATAACTAGCGATAAAACCCGTACTATGCATGGCCGGCCTTATCATTCAAAGACCACAACAATCTAATCGATTATATAGCATTTGTGTCATAACATTATAGCTGTCCATAGATGGTATAATACCCAGTTGCAATCCATAAAGAACTGACGTCAACTGAACACCATGACATTACAAATGAAAATAAGATTACAAGTGGCTTTTTGAGTTGATGTATGTGAGAGAATGACCTGTGTCGTGAAGTTGCAATAAGTTAAATTTTGGTAATAAGTTAGTTTTGTGGAACAATTAGTAGTTTTATGAACTTTTATGACAATCCTGTAAGGATTAAGAATATCCCAATAGCTTCAGCTTTTTAGTTTGAGCCCCAATACCATGGACATCTCAATCTACTTCATCGTTCCCTAAATTATGAGGACTGTAGTCCCCCCTAGTGTTGCAGAAATACACTTCACCAAACTCAAACCAAACCTAATCGAGCCGAGCCTTGACTGGTGGGGTAGTCTATTGCTGCAAATATTTCCTACAGCACTGTTCCTACCTTGGATGGCTGGGTTTATCAGATGGGTGGCCCCCCAGTATGCAAACTCTGGAACCCACTTGGCTGCACCACCATTTGTGGTAGTCTGCATTCAGAATTTGGTTGAACATGTATTGTTTATGAGGAGCAGTTAATGTCCATGCTTCTGTACGACCACAACCTGGACATGAAGACTTTTTCAACTTTGACTGCAGTAAATTGAGAGTTCCATTGTAGTATAATGTTAACTATTATTACTAGCTTCATTATTCCCATTCTTTTTTTATTAATGCAACCGTGTATGGGATCTAGGTGATCTTAATGTTTGGAATTATGACTTTGATATAAAAATCTCTGCCTTTCATTATTGTGGAAAATGATATCTTTTCCTTACCGGCTTGAAATTCTATGATATTATCATGAAAGCGGGGGCCCTGTAGTGAGGCAACTCACCACGGAAGTGTAGTGAGTCCCATCCGGCCGTCCATCTCGACACCGACAGCTCAGTTTAATCCTAACTCCAAATGATCCGAACCGTCCATTGTTTGGATTAAAATCTGCGTGTTCATTATCGAGATGGACGGCCGGATGGGCTCACTACACCGCTCTAGTGAGTCCCTCACTACAGGGCCCCCTGGTCCGGGATTGGTCTCATAGGATTAGTTGAGGTGCACATTCTGGCCCAAACACTTGGTTATAAAAAATAAAAATGAAAAAATATAGTAGGAAGCGAATATTATGATCTTTCAGTTGTTACTTTCGCATATTATTTGTGCTTATATGTATGAAAAACGGTAAAAGGCCTAAGCATTTTTATCTGAATTTCCACTTTAGATTGGTTCGACTCCAGTTGAGTTTAAAGTTTTCTCTTACCTTGATTTTTGTCACGGACTGTGACAAAATTAAGAAATCTTGTTGCTGGTTTGGAGATATTTTGGATCCATGAGTACTTGGGATTTTAACTTTGCAAATACAACATCAGGGGCTGGTGAAAAAGCAGCCCATTTTTTCCACCAGTTGGTGACTAGGGTCTCATAGGTGAGATCCGTTAATTGTTCCCATTATTTTTAACCTGGAGGCACATGCAAGGACCTGAACTTTGGAATTCTTAATTTCTTTTGTATAGACATTGGTTTTTGCGTTGCAAGAATATTGTTCCATAAATAAAGTTGGTGTGACTTATCAAGAGGACAGGGCCCATGGAAAGTCCATGGCTCTTATTTATTATTCTGATTCATGGCAGTGGTGGGCCCCATTTATGGTATTAAAAACTACCAGCCTCACTACATGGAGTAAATGATGCAACCTAGGTGGGAACTTGATGTATGGCCTTTTGAATTGGTTTCTAGTGTAAGTTTTTCAGTACCACACACCCCAAATACCGCATGATTCAAGGGAAAATCTAGGCCTGGGTTGGTTATACCCTCTGAAATATGTCATGTTCTTTCTTCTAGATTGTTGACCAGAGGCTCTGGATCTAGAGTTATGATGGTTCCTTGGTTAGATCTGGGCCAGAAGTACTCAAAGTCAGAATTTGAGTTTGACTAATTCAGTTTAAAAAACCTTGTTTGCAAACGAAATGCATTAAATAAAACAATGGATCAGTGAAGTATTAAATTAAATAAAAATATACACAATAAAAAGGGAAAAGATGAAAGGAAAAAGAACTTAGTTTACCTGCTGTATCCTTCATAGAGCCCATCAAACACTGGATTCGAATTTTCAGATGCTGCTTTAAATTCAATTGATTCTAAAATCGGTTGTAAGAGGCTTCCAGTTTTCTTTGAGCAAAGTATTTTTTTTGTTTGAACAGTTGAGACAAGCATTTGAAAACATAAGTTGGAATTTGCATGTGCTAGCTAGCTTTTCCACAGTTGAAAAGGATTTGACTTTGCTTGCACTGACATGTGAAAAGCACATAGATATTGCCGCAAATTTTGCACATAGGTTGGAAAAGTTGTTGAGAAGTGATTCTGACTTCTATCTACTAAATTGAAATTATTAGTCTAATTAGGTGAGATACTGACAGTGCTCACTTTGTGGTTGTCCTGTTATTCTCAATGGTGTTGCAATCTCTGCATAGTTTGTTATACGACTCTACCTTTTGGTGAAAAACCACAGCACCATCTTTTTTCTTCTTTTTTTTTGGCTCAGCAGAAGTCAGAAGTGTTAGTTGTAGTTAGTGAGGTTTGAACCCTAGTCAAATGCATGGGACTACATATGCCTACCACTCCACTTGCAGTACCATTGTATCCTGTAGACCAATAGTACAGGCTTTAGTAGCCAACCACATTATACTTAACACTGGCATTCTCTTAATCATTTTCTTCTATCTGAAGTCTTATCACCATCTTTGATTTGGTGTCCAAAACCCTATTACGCTAGTAGCCTGGAGAATTTTAAAATTCTCTAGATTGAAGAATGTTGACCAAATTGTGAACCAAATTCACGCATAGTAAAACTAGAAGATCAGGGGTGATCATACTTTTTACCAAATTAGGTTGAACATTGAGAAAGATGAAATGTTGCACAGAGTGTACTATCTTGAAAAACTTGCCTCATTGGTGTGCCCATCAACCAACTGAAAGCAAAACAAACAACCATTTCTTATTGGGTGAATAGTTCCGCTCTTTTCTGGTATGGTAGTTTATCTCCTAACCATTATAATCTCATGCTATTGTTTCCTTTAAATGACTATTCGTTCAACACTTTGAATGAGGAGAATTTCTCGAGTTTATTTCTTTAGTGTTATGCAAGCTACTCATCCACCTTCTAATGGAACTCCAACTTGGCATTGTAGACATAACCCTGCTTAGCTTCTAGAAAAAATAGAGTTCATGAAAATACTGCTCACCCTTTCGTTGATCAGTGTCTTAATGTAAAGGAAACTGATTTCAGGAATAATGACATACAATGGCCTAGAGAGTTGCATTCTTAACAACCATGCTTACGAAGATGAAAGCTCCACTAGCAGGGGGGATGGATGCGTTTCCGACTCCTTGGACGAAGATGCCTCAAGCTGTTCCTCTAGCAATAATGCTACTGGATCGTTCTCTTCTCACTGGACAATGATGAAGAGGGATGAGCATGGGCTAGATGAATGGGAGGTTGCGGAAAGCGCCAAACAGTATAATTGCAAAGAAAAGCCTGCTGAGAGTCTTCAGTTTTCAGATATTGAAACAATGAAAGAAAAATTTGCAAAATTGTTGTTGGGTGAAGATCTTACAGGGGGACAGAAGGGCCTCCCCACTGCATTAGCACTGTCTAATGCCATTACAAATCTAGCAGGTACATCAAATGTCCATTTCCTCACTAGATTACAAGTTATATATATCAGTGGATGCATTGCAATACAGGCCATTCTATTAAAACAGTACACACGTTTAGCTTAGCGCCAAAAATGAATTTAAGGGATAATTATTAAGCATGGGGGTATTTATGTCGGAAGATGGAGTAATGTTCTTGAAAGAAATTGTGAAAATGCTCAGAATTTAAGCTTGCTCACTAAAAAGTTTCTTTGGAATTCACATCCAAGATCAAACATGTTCTGATTACAGGTTTGAGACGCAATAATTAGCCTCTACAATAGTACTTGATGTGTAGCACTTATGAAACACAACATCAGGTTCAGTATTGATTTCCAAATATTAGCAGTGGATATCCGATCTTGATGATACAAGGGAACTTGGATGGCCTTGATCCTAGGCTAAAATTATAACGTCATTCTTCAGTTTCTATTCCTTTTTTAACTTGAAAGAATAAAAATAAAAAAAATAAAAAAGAAGAACAACAACAACAACATGACCAAAGTACATTAGCTTCCTTTAACTTAAAATGGTACAAATGGATTTGCAGCATCGGTTTTTGGGGAATTGTGGAAATTGGAGCCACTTCCAGAGGATAGAAAGAGCAAATGGCGAAGAGAAATGGACTGGTTGCTCTCCCCTACCAACTATATGGTTGAGTTGGTTCCAGCTAAACAACACGGTGCCAATGGCCGCACAATGGAGGTAATTTCCCTTTCTGGTTCAATGGAAGTCGAATGTAAGCAGTGAATTTAGCATTGTAATTATAGTCCTTTTCATTTATTTATTTATTTTATTGAACCAGATAATGACTCCACAAGGTCGTGCAGACATCCATATTAATCTTCCAGCACTTCAGAAGTTGGACTCCATGCTTATTGTGGGTGTTTACTTTGGTCCCATGGAAATTTATTGTACTAATACAGTAATACTGCATTCATACTCAAAATTCACCCTTTCTGCGCATCTCTAACTGACAGGAGACTCTAGATTCAATGGTTAGCACTGAGTTTTGGTACGACGAAGGAGGTAGCCGAGCTGAAGGAAGGAGCACGAGTATAAGAAAGAGTAGAAAGTGGTGGCTTCCTTTGCCCCAAGTACCAACCAGAGGCCTATCAGATCTTGAAAAGAAAAAATTGCTAAATCAGGGGAAAGTGGTGCACCAAGTATTCAAGGCTGCCAAATCCATCAATGAGACTGTCTTGCTTGAAATGCCCGTCCCTACCATTATCAAAGATGCACTTCCTAAGGCAAGCAACTTTCTTCATTTCAAAGCATTTTTAACCGGCAATAAGCTTTTAGAGAAATTTCCCCAGGATTTTTTGCGTTTTATGTTGGATTTTCCCATAAACATTTAAATCCACCTTGGGCTTTTGCATAAATTTTCATAGAGGGTATCCTAGCATTGTATACCATATGAGCCTTGATGAAATAGGTCTTGTCCATGCTGGAAGCTTATTAGGTGAGACTTTTTGAGTGGAAATTCATTATATGATAGAGTTTTCACTTTAAACTGGCTAACCTTCCAGAAGAGCAAAAATTGGCCATCAGGCTTTGGGCTCAAGGCATCATTAAATGCCATTTGTGTGAAAAGAAAAAATATTGCACTTCTGTGTTATTTTAAGGTGTTAAATGCTATTATTGCATCTCAAACTCATGATAAAACTTTTTTGTCGAGTCACTGCTACCCATTTGCTCTATATCTTATGAACATGCTGACTGCACTTCAGAACTATCAAATTGTTTCTGCATTTTTTTACCAGTGATATGTCTAATGACCATCATCCATGCTTATTTACAGTCCGGAAAGGCATGTCTTGGCGAAGAATTTTACAGAATATTGAGTGCCGAATCAGTATCAGCGGAGGAAATGCTCAATTCTCTCCGTTTGAAATCTGAACACAGTGCACTTGAAGCTGTCAATAGGTTGGAAGCAGCAGTATTAGCCTGGAAAGAGAGAATTATGGAACAAACCTGTGGTAAATCTCCAGTTCGAACATCATGGTCCTTCATGAAGGATCCAATATCTGAACTGGATAAGACGGAATTCTTATTGGACCAAGCTGAAGCTCTTATACAGCAGCTCAAGACCAGATATCCTAACCTTGCTCAGACATTTCTTGATGTTGTGAAAATCCAATATGGAAAGGTAAGTTCAGTAACATGCAACTTTCTAATTTTTTAAGCCCCGTCTTTGTGCTTAGAGTTTGAACTGGGAAACGTTCTAGACTGATCATGGTTTATCACTGGAGCAAAACTCAGATACCTGTTGTCATTCTAACTTCGAGCTTCATTATGTAGATTTGAACAGCTTTATTTATTGGCGATTTGGGACGATTCCATTACGGTCAAATCAAGATTTAATCCAGTACATATTAGTTCTCATAACTGATTCATAGTGGCATATTATGATATTTTGTCCTAAATTGGTATAATGCAAATGTGATTGAAAAAACATTCTTATCACCAAGCAAGTTGACCATAAAATTGCTTTAAGCTCATCACACATCGCCTTTGATGTGTAACATAGAAATGAACTCCTTTATGGAGATTTTTATATTAGCAGTTTTTTTGAATTGTCAAGAGGTAGATTGGCAAACACTTTCATGGTATGATCGCCCACTACCCTTGAAGAATGTGGGATTTGTATCGTAATGCTGACATTATCTCCATGCTTTCTTAACTATGTTTTTCATCTTTCACTAGTACATTTGTTGTGTTTGGCAAAAACTATTGCGTACTTGTGTTTATTTCCTTCCTATTGCTGCTATATGAAGGATGTTGGACATTCAATTGTTGAAGCATATTCTCGAGCTCTTCAAAACTTGGCATTCAAGATACTCTCTCGAATGGGGGATATTTTGCGAGAAGATGTTTTGAGCAATCCCAGTTCACCCGTGCCTACATGTTGCTTTCCCGGAATGAATCTTTCTGACTCCCCGGTGCTTGGTCAACATGTGAGGCACTCTCTCATTGACCAGATGAACAAAGTGGATGGAGAGTTTTGCAATGGTGAAATCAAATCAAGTCCAGTGACTGCAACGCCAAGTCGTAACAGAGTTTGGTGCATTGGCAAAGAGGCTTGCAGTGGTGTCTCCCCTCCTGATTCCCCTTCATAGCCAAGAGTATAATTTCACAAAAATATACTCATGAAATTATACTACTAGATGCTTTTTGAGATGCAAGTTTTGTTTTGTTTGCCCCTGGTTCCAAGGTGATTTTGGTGGTGGTTTGAGAGCTGTATGTGTGGCATGTTGTACAAAAAGAGAAGACTTTTAATTGCCAAAGATTATGTAATGGCAATAATATTTGGTGTTCTTGGATCAAAACAATGTACTTGCTAGAATCCTGTGGGTCTGTGACCCTGTTGCTTTTGCCGAAGGTAGATAAAACTCTAGTTCCTTAACAGCTTAATATACATTGAAATGCATGTTTGTGCTACAACGGCACAAACATGCATTGTAGCACAAAAACTGTTCTTGGCTCGAAACTGTTTTTTGAAAAAAAAAAAAAAAAAACTGTTAAATGAGATTTGGTAAAATTAAGGATGAAATTAATTCCAGGACAAATCAATCTGAGGACTCTTAATCCCATATATTTCATTCCGTGAATTAAACGATGCTTTAAAACTGTTCAATGGAGATTTGGACTGAGAATAGCTCGGTTAACCATAATCCTTATTTCTCATCGCTCGTCAAGAGTTCGAATCTTTCCAACGGCAAAATTCCTATTTTTATGACTATGTACCCCAATGGACGGTATGCAACAAAAGAAAGAAAGGATAGATTTATATCACTGTTTTTTCCTTACTTGTGCTAGTTTTTGTTTTGCTCATCCAAGAGAGACGATAAAGAAAGTGTCATAGGCTAAAAGTTGAACGAGAAGATAAATTACCTACAAATGTAAGTATTTTGTCCGTAAATTGGTCCGAACAAGACAAAATCAGCCCAACGATCCACGTTGATTTTTCTTTATTTTGGTCTGGTTATTCGGTGATTCTTAAGTTTGAGTGTGTGTTAAAAGAGTCTTCTGGCCCCTCACTAGTTAGCATTAGGGATGTAAATGAACTGAGTCGTTCGTGAATTATTCGAGACTCGACTCAGTAAACGTTCATTTGAGTTCGATTCGGTTACTAAACAAACTGAACCTGAGCCTCAATTTTAGGCTCGTTTAATAAACGAGCCGAACTTGAACTTGACAATATTATGCTCGATTAGGCTCGCGAACTTAGAATATATACGTATATCTCATAAGAATTTCATATATAACCTTGAATATGTATAACTTTTGCATATACATAATGAAAATTTTATAACTTGTACACGTTTAAACTTATAAATATCTTGTAAACTTAAATAAAATATATGGATAGGCTATCCATAATTTTATATATGGATAGGCTTTTTTATGTACAAAATAAAAAATCAGAAAATTGGGCTAAAGGACAGATTTAATGGCTTAATGGGCTCTTGGTCCAGTCCACTTTTTTTAAAATGAGCGCAATCCGTTGATTGCAATTGTTTCCTGTCTTAGGTCCTCCAACGGACAAAATTACCCTTTAGAAGGAATACGCGTGCCTCTCTCTATTTTTGCTCCCGTGCTCCCTCTCTCATTACGTGTTCTTCTTTGACGTGCAATGAAATGATGGTACTTCGTTGCAATGGTAATACTTTTTTCAACGTTTAGGCTTGGGAAAGTGGTCCCATTTGTAATTGTTTATTGTTTATGCACTGATGCTATGTGGTAGTTCTGCCAAGCACAGAAGCTCTGTGGCTATGTCTGCTGCCCTAACTGCCACAAGTCAATCAAAATGAAATGGGTGGGACCCATTGAAGTTAAATCATACTATGGATAATATGTACTTTCCCCGTCCCAAATTATTTGTCCTTTTAGAATTTTCGTATTTTTTGTACGCAAAATCTAATATATTAGCATTCAATTTTTTTCAAAAATTTTAACACCAATTTAAAGATTGAGTAGAAAATATTGGTTTAAATTAAAAAAAAAAACAATTTTTACACCAATTTATAATAGTTTAAAGATTGAGTAGAAAATATTGGCTTGTATATTTTAATTTATAATAGTTTTTATGAGGTTCACATTAAAAGACATAAGCTATTGAAAATGTACGCAATCCCAAAGGGACACTTATTTTGGAATAATTTTATACTTTTCTAATTCGTCTTTGTCTCGTCAAGATGAATCAGTAAGTTGACACAAAACTAACAAATACGGAAAAAAAAATGGAACAAAGACAGATTAAAAAGTCATGTATCTTTTTTTTTTTTTTTTTGCCCAAGCCCACCTTAAGTGACGTTTCATTTGTCTTTATTCAATTTTTTTTATATAAAAAAAAGAAAGAAAGAAAAATTATTTTTTTCATTTGTCATTATTCTTTTTTTTTTTTTTTTGCATTTATTAGTTATGCGTTAAACTTTCATGACTTAATGATTCGTCCCAACTTGCGACATTTTTATTTATTTTTCTCTTTATCCAAAAAATTGTTACATATTTGGTAATCTGCTGTTGTTGTTGACATGAACCAAAGGCCATATTGCAACAAATTACTATATATATTTGCTATGGTGGCATGATACAAACTACACAGATTAGGTAATCTATTACTGTAAATGGCATGAAACGGAGGCCAGATTACATCAGACTACCATATATGTCTGCTTTGGTGGCATGATACAGATCTACACATATTTGGTAATCTGTTGTTGTTATTGGCATTAAACAAAGACCAGATTATAACAGATTACCATATATGTCTGCTTTTGCTGGCACAATACAACATACAGATTTTCACATATTTGGTAATCTATTGATTTTATTGGCATGAAACAGAGGCTATATTGCAACAGACTACCATAAATGTTTGCTTTATAGTATTGTGTCGAGATGCCTTAATATTTAAGTCCAAGAGAGTGCACAATATTCTCTTACTCCTGCAACTCACAAATTCTCAACTTACCTCCTAGCCTCTCAAAGGTTTTTTTTCAAAAGAAAATAAAGAGAAAAAAAAGCACTCTAGTGCATTTATAACGGCATTTTAGCATTATTCCTTACTTAAATATTGAATTGAAGTGGGTAAATACGAAAAATAACTAATAAATGCATTTATGCTAATCAATTACCTATATATTTCCTTAAACAATCAACATATAAGGGTATTTATGCCATCAATTTTTTGGATATTAGAAAAAATCAACAGATAACGATATATGTGCTAATTGGAAAAAAAAAAACAAAAAAAAAGACATGTTTTGTATTAACAGATAAGGTTATCTGCGCAACCAGCTATGAAAAAAATGAAAAATTCATTTTATATGTTAGCCAAACAAGGCCCTTCCTGGAGCGTCAACAGATTAGGTTATCTGCGCAACCAGATATTAGGAAAAATGAAAAATTCATTTTATGTGTTAGCCAAACAAGGCCCTTCCCGGAAAGTCAACAGATTACATAATCTGCGCCATCAGATATGAAAAAAAAATGAAAATTTCATTATTTGTGTTAGCCAAACAAGGCCCTTGCAGGGTATTTTTGTCACCTATTGGCCAAATGTCCTGTTGGCCTTATTGGAAAAGTTGATGTCCTTATTCCATTAATAACCCCTATACTATGTCCTCCTCGAAAAAACTCTCATAAAAAATTTACTTGTAGTTCTAGACTTGTATGAGATCATAAATATTTAGTATTTTTTACTCGTGAACAAGTTCGAGTTCGACTCAAACCTCGGCAAACTCGACTCGTCAAATTTTCATTGAGTTCGAGCTCGGCTCAAGTTCACTTGAAAACTTAATGAACGAACCTGAACATTTTAAAGTTCGGCTCGATTCGGCTCGTTTATAGCCCTAGTTAGCATGTCTAGTTAAGTAGCTAAAGTGGAATTACCCTCTTGCCCATTCTGGAACAAAAAAAAAAATATCTTGGCCCAACATATTAAAAGTTGAAGGGAGTCCGTCATTTATCGTTGGGCCTATCCAAAAGATGGGTTAAGCTCTCGTTCTTGCGTCATAGGGCTGGCTTCCCACATCGAAAAGTTCGGGTTTTGCTGTGTGTTAAAGAAGTCCTCTTGCCCCTAACATGCCTAGTTAAGTGGGTTAAATGAAATTACCCTCGACCCTCCTAAAAAAAATGTGTCCTCCACTTTTTTGTGTTAAAAAAAAATATATAGAAAAAACTTCAGCTAGAAACTTCCTTTTCTTGGGTCTGGGCTTTTAATTGTGATCCAAATACATGTGACGGAGGTAATTTTAACTGACCGGCCCACTAATCGTTTCCCAGGCCTGATTTTACCCGGCCCACTTCTGTGTTTTCTACGACTGCTGCCAGAGAAGAGTCTCCCTCTCTCCTCTCTCTCACCCGGAGGCTCCGGGAGTCATCTGAGGGAGGCGGAGGATTCAGTGTTGTCTTTGCATGTAAGCGCTCTCTCTCTCTCTCTCTCTCTCTCTCCTCTTTTGAATTAAGGTGGTACTTTTCTGTCTTTTCGCGATTTTGGACACGCCCGAATTGTTAAAGAAAACTACCAAACCCAAGACCCAAAAATTCTTGTAGCGGTATTCTAATAGATTACGCAGTTTTCTTGAAATTTATATTTGGATACTAGATATACACATTGATGTAGAATTGTTTGAAAGTATGATAGCCCAGATGAAGATATTTTCAAATGCTTTAAGTAGTGTTTGGATGTCCCTGAGAAGTGAGTAGGTTCATTCTCTTTTCTGGCATAATAAAAGCATTTTGTTCAAATTAAATGTAGTTTGATTGATGAGTGTAAGAAAAGAGGGAAATGGTGCAGTCCCACCATTTCCCAGAACCACATGTACCAATAGCAGTGGTGATCATCCATTTCCATGAATGGAATAATCTTGGATGATTTATTTGTATATTTTTTTGATAACCTGATTTATTTGTATATTTGCCTGCTGAATATGTTAAATACACAAACATGGATGATATTTTTTTTCCATAACTCAGTCATTTGAGGTGTCCGTCCAGCTTACCCGCACCTCAGGACCAATTTCACTATCTACTAGCGGGGGCCCATTAACAACTATGGTTGACATTATGTCCTTCAATTAGGACTGGATGATAATGTGGACATTTGTGCTTTGGCAGGACTTGATGTGTTTTGTGATTACCTCTGTACAAATGCTTCTGTTTTTTATCGTCCCTTTTAAGTGAAATTGTCAATTTTGGTTAGGAGCGGAGTCTTTTTCTAAGTTCACAGCGACATAAAATTGGAAAAATGGGTTTGCCGCAATTCACCCGTCCTAAGGGACTGGATGGAGAGTCAAGTCCTAACCTTTATGTGGCCAACTGTGGACCAGCTGTGGGTCTTTCTTTTAACACTATTGCAGCAGTCTTCAGTTCCTTTGGAGAAGTTAAAGGAGTCTTTGCCGCTGATGAAAGCGGTGCTCGTGTCATTGTTTCTTACATTGAGGAGAGATCTGCTCAAGAAGCTTTAAAGGCTTTAAATGGACGTCCATGTCCTGATCTTGGAGGCCGTTTCTTGCACATCCAGTATTCAATACATCAAGCTCCTAAGCAGGTACAAAATTGGTGCGGTTAGACGGTCAGACTAGTTTAGTGTCTTCTTGAATTTTAGGCCCTTCTTGGTAGCTTTGATTTTCGATTAAAATTAGATCTAAATTTCTTTCTGGTAAATATGTCCAGTTGTCTATAGATTTGGTCAATTTTGTCTGAAGTACTTATATTTGAAGCAACATGTATACGGTATACCTTTGGACTGGAGCTGTATAGGAGGGGCCATCATTGTGACTTGCCATTTTTCATTATTCGTTTATCAGACTGGATTTATTGAGCATTGCCTAAGGATGATATTGTTACACAATGAAGTTGTGGAAAAGAGTTATTGAGTAACGCATTGCCTAAGGAGACTACGGTGTCAAAGAAACAATTTGGATTTATGCCTGGGAGATAGACCATGGATGCAATCTATCTATCAAGGAGATTGGTAGAAAAGTATAGGGAAAAGGAGAGGGATCTCCATATAGTTTTCATAGATTTAGAAAAGGCTTATGATAGGGTGGCTAGGGATTTATATGGTGGATTTGGAGAGAAACAGAGTGACAAACGGTTGTATCGATGTGATTAAAGACATGTATGATGATGTCATTACTAACATTAGATCACCAGCAGGGGGAACGAGTGAATTTCTAATCACAGTAGGTTTGCACCAAGGGTTACCCTTGAGTCCGTACCTCTCTGCCGTAGTTATGGCTAAATGGACCAGACATATTTGGGAAGATATCATATCGTGTATGTTGTTTGCATTGATATTGTCCTAGTAGATGAAATTGCTAGGGGTGTTAGTACTTAAATTAGAAATATGGAGAGAAGCATTAGAGTCAAAAGGTTTCAAGATAAATAGGAGTAAAACCGAGTATATGAAGTGTAAGTTTAGTGGTAAAGGAAGTGCTCATATAGAAGGAGTGAGGATTAAAGATCAGGAGATACCACAAAAAGATCAGGCGATACCACAAAATGATTATTTTAGGTATTTAGGTTCTATTATTAATGAAGATGGAGAGATTGCAGATGATGTGACTCATAGGATCCGAGTGGGGTGGCTCAAGTGGAGAAGCTCCATTGGTGTACTATGTGACAAGAGGATACCCACAAAATTGAAAGGGAAATTCTATAGAACTGCCATAACACCAGCGATGCTTTCGGGACAGAATGTTCGCTATCTAGAAACAACAAGTGAGTAAGATGGGTGTAGCTGAAATGACAATGTTGAGATGGATGTGTGGTAATACTAGAAGAGACAAGATTAGAAATGAAGCCGTTCGTGAGATGGTAGATGTGGCAGCTATAAAGGAGAAGTTGAGATAAAATTGACTAAGGTGGTTTAGACATATCTACCTTAGACCTGTAGATGCAGTAGTTAAGAGAGTTGATAAGATAGTTTTGGGTAGTAACACTACGGGGAGGGTAAAACCCAAATTGACATTGGATGTTGTAGTGCGCAAAGATATGGGTATACTAAGTCTAAGTGAGCAGGTAGCCCTTGACAGAGCTCGATGGAAAAAAAGAATTCATTTAGCCGACCCCAATTGATTGGGACATAAGGCTTGGTTTGGTTTGGTTTGGTTTATCAAACTGGGGCTCGTTAGCCCTCATATCCTTTGGATGGAACTTGGTTGCATCCTGTTTTGGTACTTTATTGGTTTGTGGTTGTTAAATGACTCTGTCTTTTTGTCAGGTTCATGTGAATAGCTCAAATCCAGTAGCTTTGGTAGCTGCAGAAGTGAATATTCCAGGCCTTTACTTATGGCATGACTTTATCACTGCTACGGAAGAAGAGGTTGGTAGGTTTTTTTTGTCCTATAACAGTATTTGTTACTTGCATTTTTCATCCCTTTCTGTTTCTGGTTTCGATGGGGTACAATCACGAGAAGCTTCTTGGGTCATTATTCGGAGATTGCATTTTTCAGGAATTGCTGGCAGCAGTTGATGATAGACCTTGGAAAAATCTAGCGAAAAGAAGGGTTCAGCACTATGGCTATGAGTTTTTATACGAAGTAAGTGATGATATAAGAAGTTTGTGAACTAGTCTCCTGACTCTTTCAAAGTCATGTTGCAGCTTTTTGTGTTCTTACTTGTCTGACTTATGAAAAGCATCTACGGACTAGGCTAATGGTCTTTCTGCTCTGTAGCATCATGATGAAGGACCAAATGGAATAGCTAATCGTCGTATTCCTTTTTTTTTCCCATTTCTCAACAGACAAGGAACATTGATACAAGGCAACACATGGGTGAACTACCGTCCTTCGTTTCTTCGGTACTTGAAAGAATCTCGTCGATTTCAGACGTCGATGCTGCTGCAAACATAGATCTAGACCAACTCACGGTGTGTAGCAATCTGTTTTCTGCACAAAATTTGATCCGTCTCTATAGTTTTTCAAGTTTGACCTGAATGTAGTTTGGGTATACTCTATCCTGGGTAGGCAGCATTAGCTGTTCCATGACAAAGATGTCAAGCCTTAGAGGCTTCCTGTGGTTCTAGCTTTTGTTATGATTGTTCGTTAAAATTGTGACTGACATTATGTGCTAGTTATTTCAGGTGAATGAGTACCCGTCTGGAGTTGGCTTGTCCCCACATATAGACACCCATTCAGCATTTGAGGGATCAATTTTCAGCCTTTCTTTAGCAGGGCCTTGTATCATGGAGTTCAGGAGGTATTCGGAAGGTGTTTCAGTTTCGGAACCTGATTCAGGTACTGACAGCAAAGTGGAAAATCCCGACAGTAGCTCAAATTTTGTAAGGAGGGCTATTTATCTTCCCACACGATCACTACTATTGTTATCTGGGGAGGCACGGTACGCTTGGCATCATTACATTCCGCACCATAAGGTATATCCCACTATTCATAATTGTCAATTATTCATGCATGGTCCGTATGTTAGGTATATTCTTATACTTTAGAAACTCATATTTTTGGCGCTTCTTGATTTCCAGTTGTTTGCTAGTTTGCTTTGTTTAAACATTGAACTCTAGCTAGTATGTTTCAGTTGTTTTGGGTTGGCAAAAAACTGCGGTTAGCTGCACACTATTAGCTAGTCACTCTAGATCTGTTTTTGTGTCGCACTGTGTCTTATTTGTTTGCTTCAATTTCATCCTCAACCGGTATCTTACAACCCCTAGGGGTTGGGGCAATGGTAAATTCCCTGGCAACTAGGGCTCTTAGGAAACTTAGGGCTCTTAGGAAGCCTTTGGTTGACTCTGATCAGCAAGCTCTCAATTCCTATGTTCGGCCAGTCTGTACAAAGATTTGCCTCGGCTTTAATCAGCCCCTCGCTAGTGGACAATGGGAATAGTCCCCCTGATTAGTTTATCCATTTGGCTGGCTACCGAGTATTGAAAAACTTATAGTTTTGTTTCTTACAGCCAACTCTATGTAGCTTATTTTGAAAGGGGAAAACTTGAGAATCTCCAGAGGGTAGAGTTCTGCTAGTTCTAGCGAAGATCCTTGAACTTTCCCCAAAACATAGGATTTGGCCTTGATCAAGGGTCACAAGGGGATATTGATAAAAACATGTTGAGATCATTGTTAGATCCTTCTGAGTTATGGCTTCTTGGTTGGGTCTATTCCAACAAGCTGCCACTTTTGAAACTAACCAATAGTAGCTCTTTCCTTTTTACACTGAAACTAGTTTTTGACCTTTTGAATCACTAACCTCAACTTCTTTGTGCCTCAACGCACCAGAAAATAATATTGTTGGCTGTCTCGTCCAACTCTCTTAAGCTGTCCTACACTCCTGTTCTTTGTCACATAATATGCATGTGGCCATGCGCGAAAAATGCCTTTCAAAAACATCCCAAACTACTAAAATTCGTGAGAGTGAGGATTGTGAGTGGGAGCGTAGAGCAGGGATTGAGTGTTGGAGAGTCCAACCAGAGGGTTATTTGCCCTAGCTCCTGTATCTCTGAGTATTGAGGGTCTCATAAATGAACTTCATTCCTGCCAGTTACCAAGAGAAACTTCATTCCTATTCTATGACTAATTTGTTTTTGATAAATCTGTACGACTAGCATTTGTGTGCGTGCATTCTTTTTTTAAGTTTGTGAAGAGTATAAGAGAGCTTTATTGGGTAGAAAGGCACAAGTCAGAAATGAATAGAATCTCAAAGACACAAAATTTGAAGATCTTCAACATCTCTGCGACTTTCCTCTTTTCTCTCATCACTTTATCTGAATTTTCTTTCATATCTCGAGGCCTGGACTTAGATCGTGAATGAGATGGAACCAAAATCTTTTTCTCCTTGACTTTCTGCACTTAGTTGATTTTCATCTTAAATATCATCTATATGCTTCTTCTGCAGATTGACCTAGTTAACGATTGTGTGGTCAGAAGGGGTTCAAAGAGAGTGTCCTTCACATTTCGCAAGGTATTCAAACTCATTTCTTTGTCTTGACTCCATCTACTGGACTAACTTCCACTTCTGTTCATAATATTGAACATCTGATAGACTTTAAGATTGGGATAGATCATGATCATGAGTTCTAATAGACGAAGTTGATTATTCTCGCTCGTGCAGGTTAGGAAAGGGCCCTGCAAGTGTGAATATCCTCAATGCTGTGATTCGCAGAGATAAAGGAGGGTGGTTTGCATCCTGTCTTGAAATTATTTCTAGAAATGTAAAATTCCAACCAGCAACTGGAATTCTGGTGGGGAGAGTCACTGTGGAGCGACACAATATGAGAAGTTCCGATTGTTCTGCACAGTGACTACATTTTGCTGGTGGAAAGCTGCTTGTATTCTGTTTAGAACAATTCGTAATTTATGTTATATTTCCCAAAGATATCTGTAGTTTTTTGTTTTTGATAAATGTAAGGACATTAGTACATATCCATGGTGTAAATTTACCTGCATTGGCAGAGTGATGATTTTCTTTTATCCTTGTTTTCTCTTTTTCACTTTGTGAGCAATACTAAGCGACATAGGACTTGTAAATTTTAAAAGAAAACATCCACTAGGTCATGCCAATTCCACGAAACATAAGACTCGGTTTGGTTTGGAAAAGACGGTGAAGAAAAACTGAAATCGAAACAAAGGGTTTCTTGCACAACGCCTTGATTAATGTATACATCTCACTTGGCCATAATATCATGCATAGATCCTTTTAATTAGTCATAAGAACAGGAAAGGTGTGTGGGCCCATACCCCCACTGCTTATTTTTCATTTTTTTAGTTTTAGTTGATACTTAAAACAAACAATTATCATTGTCTAAACAATCAACTCCCTCGAAGCTCGTGCTTTTTAGTGCCCCCACTAAAGCATAATCTTGGCTACGCCACTGACAACAATGCGACTTAAACCATAGCATCCCAAACAGAAATGTGCCTCAATTTTTGGTGGCGAACAGTATGATTCAAGGGTGACAATTATGTACATGAATGTCATGAAAATACTCAGCTAAATTTGAGTCAACTCTTTCAAATTCTAGGACTACATTGAACAGGACTTGCCATATTAAATAATCATCCCACTTCAATCCCATAGTACATCAGACCTCAAGAAACCAGAACCGAAGCCAATGCCAAGCCGAACGGTAAGGGAAAGCCTTTCCCCAGAATATGACCCGGGTTCAAGCTTCACCTCTGCCATTTTCCCCGTGATCTCTCAATACAAATCAAAGAGATCAATTCTTCCACACTTCAAAAACCACTATGACTTCGTTCAAACTACAATCATGAATCAACTACCCGAAGGGAAAAAAGCAATCCTTAGCTTCTAAAGGTTTAGGACAGCTTTGCAAATTCAGCAGCTCAACCCCAATCATGTCACTCATCCTCTTGACTGGTAGAAACTTTGAAAACCAGTACTAGTGCAAATCAGGGTTCTAGTTCACCTACAATATCTCCTGTAAAGGACAAGTTCAAAACAAAAGTTAATTGCAGTGCAGTGAACATTCTTCGTAAGGTTCCACATAAACACGATGCAGAGATGAAACAATCATGGATTTAAGAAGTGTAGAGGCTACATTGAAAGTCATCATCACTAACCATTTTTAAACAGAAAACTATACCATATGTTTGTTAAACGAACTCATGGACAGATGAGAAAACCCAAACTCTTTGCAACCACAATTTACTTTTTAACTTTTTATCCTAAGTAAACACCGTGCCACACACCTGTATCAGTGCACAATATGATACTGTGAAAAACAAGAAACATGATAACTTGATTACCATTATGTAGCTTGTTCATGAGAAAATGGAAGTGATTTAAAAAAGGAGTGGAATGGAAACTATCGTGAAGCATCCAAACACCAATAAACTGAACCAAACTAGACCAAAAATTATAGTCTAAGATCGTACCATGCATGCTTTTGATAAAGTAATCCAATTCAGGGAAGCATATTGTTTGTTGCACAAAAGGTGATGGCTGTTGATACACAAAGAACAAAAAACAGTGATGATCGGGATCATTTCTTGGCTTTGAAGTCTCAACTATTCTCATGAACCCTGCTCTATCATAACATGGAACTGCATTCTGACCAGCTATGCTCAATCCTCGATCCCAGGCCGAATTTAAAACCTGAAGAACAAAATAGAATTAACCAACACTCATCGCCAGCCTTGAGAATATACAAGCCATAAAACCTAAAACACAACTTCAGAGATCGGCCCCATTTTCACGAGCAACTTGAGCCAGGGGCATAGGTAGAATTGTGACTTTGTTGCGTCAAACCTCAGTAACTAACTCTTTTTTTTACTCGTCTCTTCTCTCTCTTTTGTACCCGATTTCCCCCCCTCTTCCTCTTCCATTTTATGGAATTAAAACAAAACTTCTAAATGATGAGGGATATATACAATATTGTTGCCTAGTCAAGGATTTTCTTGAGAGCCAAATATAACATGTTGATGGGCAAAACAATTTAAAGCCATAGATAGGACTAGTAGCTTTGCCAATTCTTAACTGCAGCTAATTGGAAAAATAAATGCCAAAAATTGTAGTTAAAATCATAACAAGGTTTGTTGGGGGCAAATATCCAAAAACAAAAAGACAAACTAAAAACCATGCGTGAAAATAGTTTTTCTTCCCAACAAACATCCAAAAACAAAAAGACACTAAAAACCATGCGTGAAAATAATTTTTCTTTTGTTTCAAAATGAAGTTGGGCCTTGCTGTAAGGTAGCCCTGCCCATGACTCAAGCTCGGGTGACCTACTACCATTGTTTGACCAATACTTAGCCTCACGACTGGGAGTGGAAGTTAAAGGAACAGAAAGAACGAATGGCACCTGCCAGCTCAAACCTTCTGGATCAGCCAATGCTTCATCGATTTCCTGACAAGGAACCTGCAGGCCTGAGCAGACAAACTTCATTGTCACTGAGTGTTTCTTAAGAACCTCAAAAACTGGAGAATATCCATCCTGGTTAGTAGGGTTGTAGTATCCAGCCGTCAGCTCTGCTGCATGACTTGGAGTTTTGTACCACCAATAGACTGCAGGAATCTGTACAACAAATGTAATCTGTAACACTAAAATAACAGAAAACTATAAATCAGAAGGATCTGAAATTAAAGAGGTTTCAAAGCCAGGTTGCAATCTGATATTAGATGCTAAGCTACTTTTAGCACTTTTTTTTGGGTACGTAGCTACTTCTGAACTTAGTCCAGCATTACAAAGCAATTAGATGTCTAGAAACGCATCACCAATAACCTAGTTTTGTGCATAATAAAAACCCTAGTCACCAGATGCATTGCCATGCTGATCCTTATGTAATTTTCTCTCAACTAGTATAGACCCCATGATGTATGATTCACAAATGCAGCTAATATAGTTGTCAGTAAGGTACCCTTAGATCGATATACTTCAGAGCTGGACCAGATTTCACAGGCATAGCCATCTCATCGATTTGATAATCTTGTACAGACATTTCCTGACTCAAAGCTCGAACACGTTCACCTGTTAACTACTACTATTATGGTCATGTTAAAGTTGTTACTGAAACAACAAGAGTCACCAATGATTGAAATTTGAACATGCACACAAAAATATTAGGAAGATGAAACGCCCTCAAAAGTACTTTACGCAAGCACTCCATGAGTATAGAAAACATTAGAGCATGCATAAGTTACCATGCACTTTGTAGTAAGCAAAAAATACAAAGCGCCAACCTATACACTAAACAATTCTAAACAAGAACTAGGTACAATACCAAAAAGGAAATACCTTTACAACTATCCTTGTGTCCTCAAATGCAAGGCTTGCGAGAGAGAGGACATTATCGGCATGATCTATTAAAGACTGAGCATACCAGTGGAGGAAAAAGCGCCCATAGTAGCTATCATAATCACCTCGTTCACAGAAAAAGCCCGTTTCATGCAGTCTAGAAATGTATTGACCAGCATTATCAGGTCCCCTGGCCCAGAATGAGTGACCGCGCACTTTTGCAGCTTTTCGTAGACTTTGTTGCAAGTATTTGTCATAACACTGAAAAATTCATAAATAGCCTTAGGATATACTCTTATGAAGACAAAACATTACTGCAAGCATGGAAAGTCATTCATCAGAGAGTCGATTTTAATACAAAACAACAAGAATTTGTGGATTAATGCAACTTCTACATAATAAAGCCCTAGAAAACAAATTCACTATTCAACCCAAGAGAATTAGGAGTGCAACCCCACTTTGAGTCAATTCTTTGACATGTTAGATATGTTTGGAGTAAAGAGGAGGGTATAGATTTTCTGTTAATTTGATCTTTTCTTTTTTATTCCTCGAATTCTTCTGTACATGGGTGGCATTACACATCAAAAACAAATTAGAAAGTAGTGTGGAGTTTTGAGAACCATTTCTCACATGCAGGTAAAGATTCAGAAATTTACTCGACCAGTTCAGACAGTCTAAGTGACTAGCTAGTAAGTAGTGCGCCACATCTCACTCAGGCCGACAAATTCCAATTAAACGTATAGTTGAACATTCACAAAAACAGACCAGTGCCGCGGGAACTGCCTGGAAAGGAAAGGTACTCTGGATGTTCAAATGGGCTGATATAGGGGGACAAATCTTTTGTTTTCCCCTTTGGGACAGAAACAGCGTATCACCTTCAGCAACAAACTCATCCACTAGAAAAATGCTGTACTAGCAACTAAAAGGCTGCGTACTATGGAGGCTTTCTTGAGTGTCTTAGAATCAGGAAGGATTCATCTAGCAAGCTACAGATAGAAACTCTGATTGAAGCCTAAGATAGGAGCAATCTTTTGTAAAAGCAACTTTGGACGTTCCTTTGAAGAAAGCCTTAGAAAGCCTAAGATTTTGTAAAAGCAACTTTGGACGTTATTTTGATATGAGTGTTATAAGTAAGAAGAAGAGCAAAAAAGACCTTATTAAAGTAAGCTTTTGGATTCAAAACACCAAAAGGTTTAAGCTAAAAACTCTTGATATTCATAGAAGGAGCCTAACAAGAGTACAGAAGCAATTGGAGACTCTATTGTAGTAAAAGTCTAATTTGTCCACGCAACATTTCAGATACATGAGAAACGGTTACTGACATTGTAATATCCGTAACAGGGTTTTCCTTAATGGGTACCTGAAACTCACCAATCCCAGGGTATCTCCATCCCATTCTTTTAGAGAAAGAAGGGTACTTCAGCTCCCCAGAAGCTCCCAATCCAACTTCAACCGCAGAGATTAGACCCTCCATGAAAAAGTCATCAAACTCTGTTCGAAAGCTTCTCATGAAATCAAAATAGACCTGAAAATAGAATAATGTCCATGATGAAAATGTCAGACAAAGAACCAAAGTTCGGCCTGTTGGACTGAAAATATGTACACGAATCAAAAGGACAACTACTGTTCGACACTCAATACGGCTAATGGCTTATAAGAATTCAGCTTACAACTCATATGACCGGGTCATGAACCAGTCGTCGTGAAAATAATATGGAGCAACATTGGGAAAATTACATATTGAATGTTCACAAAATTATAACCTAAGCACAGTGGATGAAAAAAGGGTAAAACTTAAAATGCATGTAATAAGATCAAGTTGAGGTGTGCAAATACCCATTCCATCCTATCAACACGTTCAATCCAATCCAACTGGACAACAAAAAGGATGGTTTCGAGCCAGTTTGCAGTTGGCTACGAGAAGTCAGTTTTCAGGTAGGTATGCAACGAGTCTCATATAAGTCAAGGCTTGGAGCAAGCAACTGGCACCTATCAGAAAGAACAGGGCTTGAGTTGGTTATCATGCCACCCAATTCTGTCTTCCCCTCCAGCCACCTCGTTCTGAAGAATTCATGGGCCGAAGGGCGGGGTGGACAGGACCGTTAATTAAGGATCACAAAAACCGTTGTACCCAATCCAAGCGATAAGTATTAAACATTTCACTTGCATCCCATGTGGCACTTTCCTATTAGCAATTGAATTACCCTTAAATCTCTTTTTGGATTTTCCAGGCCTTATCTCTTCGAACATCCACATGCAGCTATCCCTTCATCTACTCTCTCTTGAAGGATAAATCCAAAAAAATGCAGGACTCTAAAACATATCCCTCTTCATCTACTCCCTCTCACCAACAACATAGGGTTGGAACACTTTTCCTCCACAAAGGCGTGTGGCATGTAGGACCTTGGATGAACCCAAGAACACCCTAGAACCTTTTAGGAACCTAGAACTATCAAGGATAAGACCAGAGACAAACACACCAAAAGAGAATTAAAAGGTTGCATTAGATAAACATTCCTTCAAAAGAGCTGAAGATGAGATGACAGGACCCACGTGCCCCAGCAACTGAGAAAGAAGTTAAAGATGACTACTATGCTTTGGTCTCACCCCAAATTATCAGTGAAATGAAAATATAATAAATCTGCAACTAAACATAGCAAACCCCAGAAACAAATAAGGCATGGGCCAGCCAAACATGAGATAAGGATAATAAAAACTTTAAGAGTTCTGCTCAAAATAAGATGAGATGGACAAGTATCAATACAAAAAGGATAACTTAATACCTCTATACCGGTTCTTCCTTTCAGCACTCGTTCTTTATCAATGCCCCAAGATAGGCATTCAGTGTTTCTCCTTCCTTCACGGTCAGTGAAGAAAATGTCTGGGTTCTCTTTCCCAATCTCCAAAACCCACTGGGGGAGGGAGATCATTACACCACCAGAATCATTTCCTTCAAACTCATGGAATGCCATTACAACCTTCAGAAGTAGGAGAGAAAGAAACAGTCATTCAGCCAATTTATCCAAAGAAAGCATCTGAAAGCAATAAAGATAATGAGTACAAATCTAGAAAAGAGATTATCTAACAGATTGACAAGTGAAGAATCATGATTTGCAGTGGAAATCATGGCAAACTAAAACTTAATGCTCAGTTCAGATAAAAACTAAAACGTAATGCATCTTGAAACTTGATATGGGCCATGAAAGAAAACTACCAGTAATGCTACTAGATTTATAAGAATAGTTATTCAATACTAATTTATTCCCCGTAAAACCAATGGAGTTTAATGGAAATAATAATGGTAAAACAAAAGATCAAAATCTTGAATGACCTGCAATTTTAGTTGGAACTCTTGTATGACAGTAAACAGTTCCCTGTACCCGGACCATTCATACTTTTGTGGGGTCCATGCTTCAACAATACCCCACCAACACTCTACAATGACACCATCTACATGTAACGACTTCAGAAGCCTCAACTCCTGTCTGACACCTTCAGGATCAAGCAACTGGCAGAAATTGGTAATTACACCAGTCTGGCATAGAAAATTACCAATCATAACATCAATCCCAAGATAAAAACACAAGAAATTAAAGCAAAGAAACTAAGGTGTTAAAACTTGACACGATTGGAAATCACAGCAGTGCAAACACAAATAGACAACCAAAGCAGAAAAGCAGCCACTTACAGCAAGCATCGTGTAAACAGGGACATATGGAGTTCCTGTAAAATCAGCTCCTTGCACCCTTGAACCAACTTCGTGCATAAGCTGCAAAATTTAACCATGTTACCAAAGGAGTTCACCTTGTACAGGTCAAAATAGCATCGACAAGTGACAAGTCACCATTCAACAACTATTCCGAGGCTAATTAAAGCACCTGTCCAGAAATTTACATAAACATCATCGTTGGGTGTTTCATGACTGATCAGAGATCTCTCTCGCAGAGTCACACAATTGTTCAAACACATAATTACTGATTCACTAAAGCTTATCTCATATTTTAAAACTGGCTAAATTGAGATCAAGAAGCAGCAGCTGATCACACAATCAACTGAGAAAAGATTTGTCAGCATAAAGCACTACATTGCAACTGGGCACTCTTTCCTTTCCTCGTGAGGCAATCTAAAAATACACACCTTTGATAAATCTTTCAGTGGCATGTACATATCTTTGGCTCTCCCTCGTGACATCACTTGTCTCGTATGTGCCCTATTCCTATGGATTTTGATCTCCATCACAAGTACAGAAAACAAAAAATAAAGCAAAGACGACCAACGAAGTGTAGCAGGGGCATGGGAGATAGAAAATTTGCAAAGGAGGTGTTCTTAGTAACTCTCCACAAGTTGAAGCTATGGGAATTAAACATTGTCCTGACTGCCAAATCTAACATTGTATCAGGAGCTTCATATACAGTATTAGCAAAGTCGAGATAATACCTGATCAGCCCCCAAACATGCAGGTGAGTTCATGGGGCTTGCACTAGCATATTTTTCGCTCTTTGTATCCCTCTCTGCGACCACAACAGAGTCAAATGACACAGGGGATAAACTGTCATCAATTCTGAGAACGGATGGCTGACCATCTAATGAAGCTTTCCCAGAGCAGTTTTTCAGAGAACCAGCAGATAGTGGGCTTCCAACTGACCTTGCAGGAAACACCCCCTGTGCATAAATCAGGATGTCAAATGAGGACGATAAAACTGTCATGTTATCATCTGAAACATATGCAAAGAAATTTTGCCTCACAATGGATGCATTGGGTTGTATTGCAATAAAAACAATACCAGCTTAACTGCCCAGAGTCAGAATCACCCCAAGGCTATGTTTGGTCCAATGGAATGAAAATTGGACTGGAATGGTTATTTCATGGAATACCTATTTACAATGTTCGATTCATCAAGAAATGAAGAAACGCCCATCCCAAATAGAAACACTATACACCAAGGAAACTAAGGAAGTACCACTCAACTTTACCTTTCTAATTTATAGGGCGACCCACCAAAGTCACTATTGACACCCCCAAACTACTATTGACACACTAAAAATTTCTATTACCACACCAAAATCCACCATCGCCACACCAATATATTATTTGTAGAGAAAGTATAAGGATGAAATAGGGAAGAGAATGGTGATTCCTTAGCACAACCAAACATCGGAATGAGAATGGGTATTCTAATCCTATCCATTCTAATTTCATTCCGATCTCAATTTCGTTCTTACGTCCGTTCCATTCCATTTTTATTTTATTTTATTTTCAAAAGTATTCTTACATCCGTTCTGTTGCAGTGAGCCAAATGCACCATAAGTTTTTTAGCGTGATTTTGTTCACCCTAAAAGAGGGTGAACATTACTCTCCCTCTTATTGGTTGAAATGGTGTAGATCTCCCCCTGCAATATACTTTTTGGTAAGGTACTTTTTGTGGGATCCACTCTACCTCAACCAATAGGAGGAAGGGCAATAAGAGGTGAACAAAAAGAGGGTGAAAAAAATTAAATCCTAAATTTTTCATATGTGAGCAAGAAGTATAAGGAACCTAAAAGGCAAAAGAACTTCAAATTTCAAATTCAATTGGGTTTCTAATAGTATGCACACGCCAAGCAAATGCCAAACAAACACAATTTCCAACAATAGAAGCTGAAAAGAAATTACGACAAGAATCTTTCTTTTTTCTTGCAAACAATAAAACGTACAAGAATCTGACTTACTAGTCTTGCTCCCTAACTCCCATGTGACGTGGAGTTCTACTCTCACTAAATATTCAAAATTTAATTTCTACAGAAGAAATTCAAGCAAAATAGCTTTTAACTAATGGCTTTGGTTCACTACCAGAGACATTGCAGCACTTCAGCCAGGAGGAAACGGTCCCTTTCTTGGGTAATGAGTTTATTATTGTCATACTGGCAACTTTTCAGCTTATAAAGGAACGAGTAAATAAATCTATAGTCTGCCACACGGTATGGTACCCAGATCAATTCAAAATTTCCGGCTTCAGCAAGGGGAAGACCAAAGTAACCAGGCATAACTTTAAAAACTATCCAGAGTATATATCTTCAATCTTCATAGCATCAAACTCAAAAGCAATTGCCAACGAGTGAACAAACAAAGGATAATTAACCACTGCTTGACTAGACTTGTATACAACTTGTTGACGATAATTAACCACTGCTTGACAAACTTTATCACTTGCCCGAACGTGCAACTCCCAACTCGCACGGGAGAGGCAGACAAAGGATCTATAACATAAGAATTACAAAGAAACAACGTGCACTTGAATGGAAAGAAACCAAGGGGAAAAAAATGATTGACTGACTACCAAAGTACCAGAACATAAACCACATCACTGAAAAAAATTAACTCGAGAGCAAGGCGAGAGAGAGAGAGAGAGAGAGGGACCGCTTGGGAAGTTGGAGGAGTAGAGGAGCGATAGGTGGAGCCATCAAGCTCAACGGTCCAACCAGCCTCACGAGCAAGGGCGGCGAGGACATCGTTCATGTCGGCACGTGCGGGGAGAGGGAAGTTGCCGTACTGGCGGAGCCCGGCGAGCATGCGGCTGGTGATGGCGCGGCGGTGTCGCTCTCGCAGCTTCGTCCGCTCCTTCTCCTTCTCCCTCTCCTTCTTCCCCTTCACGCCGCCGGCAGAAGAAGCGGCCGCGGCGACGGAGGAAGACATCGACGCCGTGGCAGCGAAGCCGCGTGGGCGGCGCTGCTGCTGAGGATGGGGCTGGGGCTGGGGCTGGGTTTGAGGTAATAAGTGGACTTGGTGGTCGGAGATGTGGTCGGGTTGGGGTTCCAGATCTTGTAAATGGTGGTGGTTGTTGTTGGTGTCGTTATGGTGGTGGTGGTGGTTCATTTTTGTCACAATCACCGGTTTCGATTCACTTCACCCTTCACATCGTCTCTCTCTCTCTCTCTCTCTCTCTCTCTAAACGTCCTCTTCTTCTCCAGCTGGAGGCTTTTTTTTTTTTTGACCCTTTTATACGACGGAAATTTTGTCCAGGTGGAGTGTGATGGGGGGAGCCCGGCGCTACTTGCTTTCAAACACTGCTAAAATCAATAGGAGTATTTCTTAACATCACCGGTTAATTTTAGCAAGGGAAAATTGCTCCAAAATGGTAGTAGGGGCAATTAATTACAAAGACATAGAACACTTTTTGAAAATTGCGCCTAACATGAAACGCACTTTTTTAATTGCACATACATAAAACCCATAATTATGTTGACTGAAATACCCCATTGATCTGTGATTTCGAGTTCAATGAATTTGTTGAGGAGTGTAACCGTCGTCAATATAAAGTGCAGCAAAAGTAGATGAAGGGTGCAATGGTCAGAAAATCTTCCCAGTGTGACTTGAACACACACCCTTTTTGAATTTGGATAAAGGAGATGTGATTTTCACTTGAGTAAAAAACGTGCAACTTGGGTGCAAAGTAGTTGTTGAAGAGTACAACAGTCCTTCATTAAGGGTTCAACAGAAATGGAAGAAGAGTACAATAGTCAGTAAAAATATTTTCAAAAAGTTTGAATTGAGTAAAAAAACTTGAAACAATGGGTGCAAAATAATTCTTGAAGAGTGCAACAGTCCTCCATTAAGAGTTCAACAAAAGTGGACGAAGAGTGCAATAGTCAGTAAAAATATTTCCAAAAAGTTTGACTTGAGTAAAAAACGTGCAACATGAGTGCAAAGCAGTTGTTAAGGAGTGCAACAATTCTCCATTAAGAGTTCAACAAAAGTGAAAGAAGAGTTCAACAAATTCATTGCACCCACGTTGGTCCAAATTCAAGAAGGGTGTGTGTTCAAGTCACATTGGGAAGATTGTCTGACAATTGCACCCTTCATCCACTTTTGTTGCACTCTACATTGACAACGGTTGCATTCCTCAACAAATTCATTACACTCGAAATCACAGATTCAAGAGGGGGGTATATCGGTCAACATTATTATGGGTTCCATGTATATGCAATTAAAATTGTGTGTTTCATGTATATGCAATTCTTAAAAAGTGGTCCATGTATTTGCAATTAATTGCCCCTACTACCATTTTAGAGCAATTTTCCCTTTTACCAAATGATGAGATTTTTGTGAAAGATAAAATCAGTTAAAAAAAATATTTATTAAAATCACCGGTTAATTTTAGCAGATGATGAGATTTTTGTCAAAGATAAATCAATGATTTTAGCAAATGACTCCCTAATTTGTTAGACATACTTTTATTGCAAGTTTTTCCTTTGTTAGTATTTTTTATTTACACATACGTTAATGCAATTCATTTCCATTGAGTATTTGGCTTTTGTTTTCCCCATCAAATACAAACCTTTACAAAATCTAAGCCATTAGATCAAAACTACCTTCAAAAAGTTAGGTGGATTTGTTAAATTGAGATGATTTTGTACTTTTTCCGTCAAAAAAATATAATTTTACTTACTATGAAAACTGGACTTACGTACCACGATATATGACTATACTTATCACATTTTATAGCCACAATTTTTGTGGGTAGTTTTGATCTAATGGCTTAGATTTACCTAACTCTCAATCTAAAGATCAATCTTTAACGAGGGGCATCATGCCCCGAAACCACTCAGGGGCATGGCAGAAAATTTCTAAAAAGAAAATTATGAACCCATAACTTTTTAACTTTCCCACTAAAAAAAATACATCGTATTAGGCTAATTTTTTTCACTAAAAATACTTTTGGTGTTTACGATACTTTCAATATTTTAGTACTCACATTCTAACTTACGAAAATATTGAAAATGGAATTTTTCAAAGTTTCCTGTTATTCCAAGACCTGTAAGGGTAGTCTGGTGGGTTTTCTCAGGTACTGGAAAATTAAAGCTCAACACGGATGGTTATGGAGGCATTTTCAGAGAGGAGAGAGGGCCACTGAGTCCTCGTGTACTTTGAAAAGCTTGAAGAGTGCGCTAGTTTGGAAGATGAACTTTAGGGTCTCTATACAGGGCTAGAGCTAATTCAAAGCCAGGAAATGGATGCCACGGAGATTGAGTCTAATTCAACCACTGCGATTGCTTTGATCAACGAAGCCCACCCCGAACACTCGCCCCACCTAGCGTTGGTTAAAGAATGCAAAGCGCTTATGGCAAACACGAGACGCAATCTATTGCACATACTTAGGGAAGGCAACAAGGTTACAGACAAACTCACTAATCTGGGAGTAGACCAAGAGGACAAATTTGTGTCACACATCACGCCGCCGGATGTAGTTATTCCCCTCCCTGAGGCGGATATGAGAAGTGTGACTTTTGAGAGACTTTAGTTTCTTTTTCATTTTCTAGTGTACCCAAAAAAAAAATATTAACAAAAGTACTCACCCTAAGAAGGAGGGATTTTAGTTTTCTGCAAAATTCTTTGTCAATAGAAAAGAAAAAATTCTTCTTCCTTGACTTCACTTCATTTTTTCTAAGTATATATTCCATAATTAAACGAAACCTTTTTTTAGACGGTAAAATTATCACAGTTATATTGATAAAAGCCAAGTACATGCTTGTCTGCAACGGATGCTACAGATCCAAAATACAAAAAACATAAATAACAAAAATAGCAGCTCAACTCCAACGTCGCCGTTGGAGAGCTCAGGAAACTGCTACTCAAACCAAACTGACCAGGGAATCCATACAAGAGCCCGTACCTAGACCTAGAACTCTAGAGCTAGGTCTTTAGAGCCCCAAAATGATTGGGAGAATGAGAGATCTTCTCTCACTAAGGTGAGAGCGTCAACCATCTCACATCTATAAATGGACTGAGAGGGTGGGGAAGAAGGAATGGATCAGAGAAGGGGCAGGCGTGGGGAGGGGGTGAGAGCCTATCTACCAACTCTTCTCTCTCTCGAACACATACGGAAAAATAAATAATCTTTTTCCTTTTACCGACTTCACTTCACCAATCTCATCTTTATCTTTAATCAACCATGCTACAGGTAAAACGGGGTCAAAAAGTTAATATAAATAATCTTTGACCGGTCAAAATTAATATAAGAATTAGTTTTTACAGGTCAAAGAATTTTTTAAATCCTAACCGTTGAAAAATATTTTTAGACAACGAGAGATGTATTATACATCTATGTTGTACAACGTCGTTGTACGTGCACCAACATTTTATTACCTTCATTTAACAATCGTTTAAAAACAAACAAGGAGCACAAAAAAATTAGCTTGGTTAGTGGTAAGGTATGTAAAATGTGCATTTTTTTTATCATTCGTCATTCCTAATATATTACATGGGGGAGACGAGAATGAGACTTGATCCCAAGATAAAGTGTGGGGCATCCAAGAACTCTATGGCATGAGCTAGCCACCACTAGCAAGTAAAATGTGCATTTAGTGGGCTGGTTTTGGTGCTGTTTGCTAGTACTTATTATAAGTTAATTTATTTTGCTTATTTGCTTAAAAAAAGATACTGAAGAGTATTTACTAGTACTTACGTATGATCACTTTGTCACGACCCAATCTAGAAGGTTAGAAAATCGTGATCGGCCAGTTATTCTAAATCACCCCAGGTCTCTATAAAAATCACATTTGTTCAACTTTTCTAAAATAATCAAATTCGTTAAAATGGAGAGCCGAATCATTAAATTTAACATAATACATTCAAAGCTGACCTAACGTGCAACATAAATACTATTTACTAATCTGTATTATATTACAACCTTGTAACCCACAACTATTGACACTATCGATATAGATAGAGTTTTTTTGGGGCACCACAATTTTATTGTCAAATATATCTAATTTATATAAATTGGCAACAGCAAGAACCATCAATCATTAATGACTCGGGGTCCGTAGAGCCTTCCTTTACCTCCTGTTTCCTAGAATGGGTTCATAAACACAAAACTATTTCAGTGAGCGTTACGATATACAAATGTTCCATAATTAACATGGGAATAGTTAAACAAAAATTAACTTTACATGCAAGTTTACAGGCTTGAGATTGCAAACCGTAAAATAATCAATAATGCAGTTATTCAGGCTCAAAACTGCCAAACCGTAATTTAATCATTAATGCATTTATTCAGCAAACTGCCAAAGCTCTAACATCTTTTATGGGCGGACACCGACAATATTTGGGGGAGCGACCCCACCATTTGGGAAATGATATCAAGTCCATAGGATACCAGGATATATCCTCTCATTAGGCGCCTAAAACTCAACGCTCAGATGTTTTACCAAATTAGACAATATAGTTCACTTTTTCCTTTTCAATCTTATCTTTTAAAATTTCATTTCCAAATTGTGCTTATTATGCGCTATGATGTTTCCATACAAGATATCTATTTTTCATATATTCCATGTATTATCTCGATCCACTTTGCAAATCACAATTTACAAAAACATTTTAAAAATAAACTACGTAACCAATGTATATTCGTAACTCACCTTTGTAGCGTGAACCAAAGTACTACCATGTGTACGTAATTTAAATGTCGGCCCCAAACCCGGAAGGAGAGAGAGTTGCGGAGTGCGGTAAAGGCTCGAGTCGCAAGGTTGCCGGAGTAGGTGACGGCCGCAATAGAAGAGTGGTGGTGGTAATATTGGTGAGGCAGAAAGAGAGATTAGAAATTGAGAGGTGCTTTGGGTTCTTGAAAGGCTGACATGGGCATAGGCAGAATAAGTGAATTATGTGGTAGAAAGGAGATTTTAAAAATAAACACAAGAGACATAGATCGGACATTATAAAGTTGGATGGCCACCCTCATCAATTGAAGGCTTATCCCAACCAAATAATTCATCCAAAAATAAAATGGAGTGTTGGATGTATCAGCTGGGGAAGGAAATTATATCTCACCAACAGTATGTAACCGGTCCCTGACCGGTTATACTCTCCCGAATTCATTCAAAGAAAAATCTCAAAAATTTGCCTTTAACTACAAAAATTATTTTAAAATTTGACTTCGGCAACGAAAAATCTTATAAGGAAAATTAAATAATGAAACTCGTATTTTATTTATGAAAAATTAGGTTATCACACACTCATTTTACGTTTTCAGCATATTTGACTCCAAGATTATTATAAACTCCAATTTGTATTTTTTACACAATTACAGATGTGTTGATACCCCATTTTGCCCCACCGCTCCAGATTAATTGAAACGGCCCACAATTCGAAATCCGATGAAGAAAGTCGCATAAAAATAAATTTGGCACTTCAACTGCAATGATCAACGGGTCGATAATCACAAGAGACAATTTTGGACATGCATCGGTGACCTCGCCATGGCAAGGTACAGCCGCTACATGAAAAATGACATATCTCAAGACTCGATTGGACAACATTGACCGTTTCGGCAGTCTAAAATGTATCCGAAACAAATACCATTCAAAGAGGTTCAGAGTCTGGAGGTCCAGAGTATTTAAAATGTTGAAGGAAGTGCCATTGGCTTGTGTGCCAAAATACTGTCGGAGAATTAACTCCATGGGATAGCCATGCATGGAGTGGATAAAAAGGGGACATCTGGTCCTTAAGAAAAAAAGAAAGACTAGGAATTTTCCACGAAGTACTCGGGGAGGGCTGAGTCTAGAGTGGTAGAGATTTTTCTTTGGCGTTCATTTTGAGGGCATGGTTGTGGCATCCAACAATGTTTGTCTTTTCTTGTTTTGATTTCTCAGAGTCTCGGTTTATGTAGTATACAATTTCCTCCAAGTGTCTTGTACGGTAGAATCATCTTCCTGAAGAAAGAGAAATGAAAATGCAAGCATCAGATTTCCTTCTTATTATAGCATGAATTGAGTTCTTTTACTTTTAGACTGTGTTTTGTTGATTTCAAAAAAAAAAAGAAAACCGCATAGGAGATCAAAAAGGATTTTTTTTTTGCTTCTAGTCAAATATCAAGATCAGTAAAGGGTTTTTATCTCCTACAAAAAAAATGAAGTCAGTCTTCCTTCTTTGTTCAGTCGGTTATAAAAAAAAAGATTAAGAGTTTAGTTTTTTTTTTAGTCTGATTGAGAGAAGTCAGAAAAAGAATCGTTTTGTTTTCCAAAACAAAATCACATTAGTCGCAAAGAAAATGTTTCAGCATAGTACTTGAAAGATTTTGTGCGCAATAATGTTAGCATAGTTCACGATAGTTAAAATACTACTATCTTGGATTATGGTTTCATTTTGCTAAACATTGTCTTTCGCTCACATTGTAATTCAAAAGCAAGGTAATATTAATGTTCGCCTTCAACTCAAATTTCTGTGTTGTTCTTTTCAATTTATAAAAAATACAAAATGTAAATAATCTTCTCGTGATAATAATGTCTGGATTTTGATATGAAAGCAAGATGGTGCGGCAGTTGTCTCTTTAGATAGGCCCCACTTGCCCAGCATTATTCAAATTTCTGACATTATTATTCTTAACAGTGTTAGTACTTTGATATGAAAGCAGGATTCGCGTGTATAATCCGCCGGGGTGTAGTTTCTCATTAGAAAGGCGCCCGCCTGCCCACCATTCTTCAAAGTGCCAACATTGTTATCTTTGATACAAGCACTTATTTTGTTATTTTTGTATCGTCCATTTATTATTGCACATATTTTGTCTTCCGCTGTGGTCTAACTCATTTCAATATTATTCTCTCTGTTTGATCCAAGATGTGAATATCCGCTTTTGCAATTCGAAATCTATTTGCATTGAATTGAGGATACCGACACCGTCGAATTAAGTACACTGTCGTCGGTATAAAAAATGAGATTTGTACATATGTGCAAGTCTCATTTATCCAAGTCAATGCAAATTGGTTTTGATTTAATTTATTCATGATTTAGTCACCCGAAATCTATTTGCAATGAATTGAGGATACCGATGCCGTCGAATTGAGTACACTGTCGTCGGTATCAAAAATGAGATTTGTACTTATGTTCATGTCTCATTTAACCAGTTCAATGCAAATTAATTTTGGCATGTGTGGTTGAATTGAAGGTATACACGGCAAAAGTAGGCTTTGCCATCTTGCCTTTTATACCCTCGAGTTCACCTATCGTTGTAAATACCGATCACTTTAGTTGTTTATTTCCCCGGCCAGGGATAATTTTAAAAAGGGTTAATTTTGGAAAATAAGTACCGAAAGGGCGATGTAGGGTGCCTAACACATTCCCTACTCGTAACGGTAAATCCCCGGACCCATCTCTGATTTCGCAGACCGCAAACTCAAACAAAATCATTTTTAATTGAAAATAATTTTCTAAAGACGTTTTCATCAGAAAACATCTTTAGGGGTGACTTAACACACCTAAACTCTATGTTAAGTGGCGACTCTAATTTTCAATAAAAGTCACAGTTGTCAAACTCATTTCTCACAATATCGTCGCACAAAGTCAAGATCTTTTCTCACGCCACATCGAGAAAATTTCGGGGCGCGACAAGATGGACAAAAAACTGATTGATTTTCAAATACTATATAAAATCATTAAGGAAAATCTAGACATTCATTCGATAATAAGTTACTTTAGAACTTGCTCAGCGAAAAAATAAGTTATTTTACAACTTATTTAACCCAATAGTTTGAACTTGAATTTAGGCCTTCTTTCCCTTAACTTCTTAGATTTTTTGGTTTTTTATATTTATTAAAAAAAATTGCATTGTTCAAAAAAAATTATGATCGAAACTCAAACAAAACAAAACCCTAAAAGTGCAAAAAGTTCAAAAAAAATCACAAATAAGTTATGTGAAACAACCCTTAGGAGTTTCCCAAATGGGATAAAAGTGCTAAAACGGCTAAACATGAATTTTAACACTATGTTGAGCACGTTTAGCCATTTAAGCACTTTTAGCACTGTTAGTAGACCAAACATATTTACAACTTATTTTAACTCTTTTAAGCAAATAATAAATAAACCTATAATAAGTCCACACTCCCAAATTGTTATCTACGCCCCTTTTTTTGTCTTCTAGTAAAGTTTTTATGTGTAAAAATTTCACCAAAAAAAAGAAAAGAAAAAAGAGTGTGGATAACAATTTTGGGGTGTGAAAATCAATTACCATAATAAAAAGAGCTAACTTATGAGTGGTAACAAACGGGACCATAATGCATTTGCATGAATCCAAGCTAATATCACAACCGTGAAAGGGTCTTTCAAAAATATTTGAAGCAACAGCAAAGGGTCATGGTAAATAATTATGTGACCCAAGTATTTAGCAACAGTAAATTCTAAAGAATTATGTGACCGAAGTATAAATTCCTTTCTTTAGTAAAATTTTGTTTTTCCCTATGTAGGTAGTGTCAATGTGAATGTAAAACTATGAAATTTGGGAAATGGCCACAATACACACTCATTAAAAGTACGTATCATATGCACCTATTATATGGTCCAGATTGTGCCACCTCATTGGTAATCGTAACATTTTTTAGTTTTTCATAACTTTTTAGCAATATGATTCGTAACATTTTCTATGATTTGTAACATCTTGGTGTGTCTCGTAATTTTTATAAAAAAAAATCGTAATTTTATAAAAAAAAAAAATCGTAACTTTTATAGGGGTGTGTATTGTAGCCTTTTTCCATGAATTTGATATGAATTTTTGTACAGAAAGCTAATGATACATCTTGTAACTAATATTTTTGTAATTGATGTCAAATATTTTTGTAATTACAAGTAGTAATACGTAAATGAGTATCATACAACTTGTTCGCAACTAACAAGAATAGTACGTAACAAATACCATAAAAGTCAGAATGAATAAACCAAATGTAACTTTCACATATTTCTGTACATTTTTCACACATTTCAATACACATTTTCAACATTAACGTGTGCATGTTGGGTACACATTAGCATTTTCCAAACTTATCCAAACACTCTCCATACTCCATGGCAGTACATCCAAATCTAAAGAAAGGAAAATTGATACTTTGGGGAATATAGACATGCGATGATAACAAGAACTGCCAAAAAAAATTAAAATTAAAAGTCAAGGACCGACAGAGAATATTGAGATGAATTGAAGTAGGAAACATGAAATGATAAAATCCATAGCCTAATATGAATTGGATAAATATTGAGATTTTTGTATACCTAAAATGTAAGGCAAGAATCTGTTCCGCGAAAATTCACGGTCGTTCGAGAACCAAGATTTAGGGCCTGATTAGACGGGAGATTATTGGGGAATAAGTTTTGGATGGGGATAAGATAAGAGGGGAGGGGGTATTATTTTTGGAAGGTTAGCCCGCATTGATGTGATATTTATGGAGGTAGATAAAATGGATTAAATATGGGGATAACTTTTGATTTAGTTTAGGTATTCTATAGAAAAAAAAAGGGTATGGATGATGGAAAAAACTATCAAATGACTCTTTTGCCTTTATACAGTGTTAAATTTGATTATATACCAGTTTACTATATAATTGGAAAACGTTTTTTTTAATAATTTATTTCATTGAATTTTTTTTTTTAAATTATTGTATTTTAAAAACTTTTTTTTTTATATGCCAATTTAAATGTTACTCCCTGGGTTATCTGTGCAAAATCAACCAATTAAGGGGTCACTTGGGTAATAAACACCAAAAGAAACCCATTCACTTTCCCTTCTCTTGTTCCCAAGGCTATGACAGGAGTGTTATTACTCCGGCTACTCCTGTATTTCCCACCGTTCGCCGCTTAACTTTCTTCCGTCGTCGATGTTACTCTGCTCTGACTTCTCTCTCCCTCCCTCCCTCTCTCTCTTCCCCTCTCTGTAAAAAATTCATATGCAGAAAATATGGTAATGATTCTGGGCTTTTGGTTTTGACTTTGTACGCCGGAGACGAGACAACGGTCGCCGGAGCTGAGAGAGACACGGTTTTTTCACACTTTACAGCAAAAACCGACGATCACAGCCTTCCATCTTCTCCTTCCTTCGATTTCCATGGTTGGAATTTCCGGTAGTGTGCGATTTCCTAACTCAACTTCGATTTCCATGGAGGACGCGAGGTTTTACGAACGACGTCGCCCTGAGATGACCTGTTTATGCGAGATGCGTGTTATACAACACGACGTCGTTTTGTGTACATGACATAGGTTAAACCTATGTCACGTACCCGAAACGACGTCGTTTAGCCGTTTGAAGCTTCTCCCACTTAATTCGTCACTCGAGACTTATTCCGAGATTATTAATCTCATCGAAACTGTTCAACATCTAGATCTCGTAAATAAGATAAATCTTGTTAATTATTGCACAAATTTAGTTCTTATTAGTAAATGATCTGAGATGATTTGTGTGAATTTTTTTTTGTGAAAATAGATTTGCCCACATTTGATCCAACCCTTTTAGCTGAGAATAATGTCAACTGCAAGCAGTTGAGTAATTGCTCGATTGTGATTCAAAGAATGATTATTAATACGATCGAAAGAGTTCATGTTGTAGATCTTGTCAAGAAGATACACCATGTTAAGAATCATGTCAATCGAGAATTGAATCGTACATGATCGAAGATGATTTAAGTGAAATTGTTTTTCCCAAAATAGCTTTGGCTACACTGTATCAAACCCATTTTACCAGAGAAGCCTATATAATCGTGTCTCTGATTAGCGTGGAATTGAACCCAGCTCCCTTGCCAATAGCGCTAACGACGATGCAGGTACGTTTATTGATTTCTCTGAAATTCTCTTAGTATTTCCGGCAATTTAGCTGCACTTGGGTTTGAAAGAAAATGAGGGATAAATCTTGAAAATTCTAGTGTTGGATTTCTCTGAAATTCTAGTATTTCCGGCAATTTAGCTGCACTTGGGTTTTTGGTGTCAAGCTTGTGTCCAAAGTATTTTTCTTGTTCCATGTCAGTGGTCATTAGTTTCTAAACCTTAGTTGTCGTTGCAAGTTGGTTTTGGTCTTCCTATCAAAATAATTTTGGAGTTCGTTGATGTTGAGTGCCAATGTTTGTGCAATTAGACGACGACGAGCGGCTTGTTTTTTTTTTGTTGGGGTGTTCAATTTAGAGAATTTCCTGGTTTTATTAACTGCTTAAAGGGTTTGCACTCCAACTTTAACATAAGTAAATCTAGGAGGCCATTTTCCAACATTGTAGTCTAACATAGTTACTATATAGCTTTGTGAATATTATGCCCAGAAATTGTCACCCCATTGAATGGTTAAACATTGGCAGCCTTCTTCCGCTTTCTTCTTCTTATTGATATTGCTGTGAAATGAATCAATAGATTTGATGGCAAAGCCACAAGTCAAGAAAATATATTTCTGCTATCTTATTATGGCTGGTCAGTTTCCTACTCTTCCGACCTTCTATGTACTTCTATAGACGACACAACATTTCTTTTGCGGCAAATCTATCTGAAGTGTTTGATTACCCAGACATAGAGATCTTGTTCGGTTTGGTTGGTTTTGGTTTTGGGTTTTGAGTGGAGAGAGAAATAGGGATAATGATCGGAAATAGGGAGTAATGATTGAAGAGAGAGAGAGAAAGAGAAACGATTGGAAGACCCAAATCAAACAAGGCCAGAATGGCATACGGGGTTGATTCTTTTGGGTTATAGTTGACGTACTGGTATCAGGGATCTTAAATTAGGTATGCAACATAACTAGAATAAGTCCATATTCCATGGCTGGTTCTGATGTTGGGGAATTCCTTCTTGTACTTCTTTGTGTTTCAATTATCCCTGTTCAAGTCATAGCATGCACACCAAAATTCTGTGCTGAACCAAATTGTTCAAGCTATGTGATTTTTGCTGAATGAGGCAAACTTGACCAGTTGACCCCTTTGCTTTTCTGGCAATATGAAGGGCAACCATGCCCTCAATTCTCCAAACTGTAGTTAACTCAAGAAATGTTCTGATGATTCCTAGGTGGCTTCTACTTCATCAATATCGCTAGGGCAGTGTCTTTGAAAAATTTCTTGGCCAGCTCTGTTGCTTTATAGAGCAGGTGGCCAAAATTAAATGATTATGTGGTGCAAGTCATCATAATAACCTCAGCAAACCAGCAAGTTAAGTTCTGAAAGAAATTTACAATTTGGAAGCTTTTCGGTTTAGTTCTTATATGTTTCTTCTTTGTCCTGTCCCAATCTAATATTCTGCATACCTTCCCTATTAAATGTCTCACAGCATTATATCGCCTTTTGTTTAGTTTTTATATTTTCTATATGTCATTACTCCAGGGAACTCAATTATATGATCCCAAGGCTGGTGGCTGGCGAGACCTGGGGATGCTTGATGTTATACAAGTAAGAAGAAGCTCTTATCTTGAAATGTTCTTGTACTTCAGTGAATTCTACTTTCGTTTTTTTGGCTTTTGTGACCTTGTGCGATTCTCCTCGTATGCCTGTTACAGATCTTCGGACGTGCTGGAAGAACTTAGTTTGATAAAAGTGGGGAAGGCATTATTATCACCACTCATGAAAAATTAGCCTACTATCTACAACTCTTGATGAGTCAACTTCCCATTAAAAGTCAGGTAATTGTTGGTTGGCAGTTGACTTTTAAGTCTTTCAATGTCGTGTTAGATGCATACACACAATGCCTTCCTTTTTGTTTGACCTTTACTTTTCCTACCTGATTTGGAGATAGATTGTCAACTTTCATGTGAGATAATTTGTGCGCGACTAAAATAATCTAAGCCCACCCCTGAACTCCACGCGTCTGCCTGCATTGCCACTTATCTCCCAACAAAGCTCTTCTTGATTTCTTCGCTGTTTCAACCCAACCAGTACCTACTTCATCTGCTGTTCGCTGTTATGACCTTGCTCTCAACTTTGGAGAAGCTCTTAAACAAGGGTTTGCTGAATCTGAAGCATTTGATTGATGATTGGCCAAATTGATGCTCTTTGTTGGTGGTCTGCTGATCGTGTTCATTTGGTGGTGGTAGTTGTGTTTTTCTCGTTAGTTGCCCTTCTGGTGTTTCACAATTCACAATTATTTGGATAGTAGTAAATATATGCAGGTGTGCATATTCTGTTTTGTTTTTTTAACACTCTTTTTTCCACACAAAAAGATCTTATTCAACTTAAAGGTTATAAGCCTATACATCAAACAGAGAAAAGTTGGAAGTCCTCATGTTAGATATTCCAAAAGAGAGGGCTCTAGAGCACAATCACGTGGTGCCCCGTTACATTTACTTTTAAAATTAGGGAGATTGCTTGGAATCTTTGAGAGAGAAAAGTCTTGCCCAATTACAAATTTTCACATGTTTAATCGCACAAAACAACCTCCGTAAGCAACCTCTAAGGCCCATGTCGAGGAATTCTAAAAACTATCTAGATGGCCCGAACTCAAAATTTTTATGAAACACAAACCAGATTCAGTCACAGTGGCGCCACTACATTCAACAATACAGGGTCACCTGACACCATGGAGGGAAAAGTCTACTGCTATTGTACTATAGTTTTTGCAGTAGAAAAAGACCTAATCAAAATATAGCATTGACACCATTATAGGGTGCAAAGCACCTAATAATTTATCCTATTATGAAAACCAACCACCAACTTTCTGCCTTGTTGTGATGTAAGGGACTCAAATAGCAATCTGGTTAATAAAAAGGACATTAATTATCAAGTTGTCGATTCTACAGGCCCTCTTTTTTTTTTTTTTCTATTGATATGTATTCAGCATTCATATAAGCAATATCCAAGTTAAAGCTGTTCTTACATTCATTTCACTAAATTAGAGTCATAGGTTGGAATGCGGTTTTATAGTTTTGAGTATTGAAATGGCAAGGGTTGGAGAGGCTGTTTTATGATCTTTTTAGTTCTTAGCATTGGTCTTTTAATTTAGGTCAAAAAGCATGGATACAATTTTGAAAAGAATCGGTCACAAAATTCATCTTTATTAGTCTTATTCAGCCGTTGTAGCACAAACGTATTAGTCTTTATTCAAGAAACTCCCCGTAGCTCCTCGGTTCTTGGAGGTTGAGATTTATGCATTCTCTGGTGTTGACTATATGTTTTGGCCGTGTCCTCACGAACATGAGGTTGCACAATTTTCTGAGGGTGAATCCAGATACAGGGCTTTTCTTCTCTGATTCCAGCTACCGCCCTGTTCCTCTTGCATAGCAGTATATTAGACTTAGTGAGCACAGCTTTCAAGCTCGGACCATCTGTTGAATGAAATATGCTACAATAAGGTCTTTACACCCGTGCTCTTTATTTTGTTGGTTTCTTTTTTGTTTTGCTTATTACTGTACAGGCAATAAATGACAAATTTTCTATATGTTCGGGTGAAAAAGAACTATGGGGATTGCTGAATCACTGACTTATTGCAAAAAGGGAAACAGAACGGAACTATCATAGTATGTAACTCCTCTGAAAAGTAAAAAGGGGTTGTAGTTGGTCATTTATCAATCTGAGTCTTAGAGAGCCTGGACAAGATTTCAGATATGTGGGGGGCCTGCATTGTCTGTGATCGGTTATGTTCGAGTCCCTCTGCTGAATGTTTGAATATATTTTCATGTGTTTATATTTGAACTTTTTGAACATATCAATAAAAAATATGCAGGAGAAAAACTTTTGTTGGTGACTCTTCCTCCTCGGCATTTCTGCCACATGGTGGTTGTGCTGAATGATCACTCTGTGAATTTAGGCTGATATATTATTGATGTACCATAGTAAGAGAGAAATACACTGCGCTGTACTGTGAAATCTGTTGTCCATGTATTTTTATGTTGGATCTCGCCGAGACATGGAGCTCAAACTTCTGAAGCACCAAATGCAATCCTTCGATGCCAAAGGCTGAAACATTTACAACACCATTGTCGCGGGACTGGGTGGGGGACCGAGATTGTTGCGTGGAAGGAAAGGTGCGGCAACAACGGTAGGAGAGGGAGTGGCAGCAACAATGGCTGGAGGAGAGGGCATGGCAAAAACTCATCTTAGTTTATTTATAATTAGGTTTTCAATTTTGAAGACCTTGTAAAAGCTCATGTGATTTATTGCCTTGGTTGTGATGATCCCTATTTTGTTGGAGTCGTCATTTGTTGGGTCAAGCTTTACTGTACCAGGTTGTTGATTCACTGAGGCAGGGGCATCAGGCTATGGTTTTCGTACGTTCAAGGAAAGACACCGGGAAAGCAGCTCAGAAACTAGTATTTGCTAATGTTTTTGATGCAAGGCGCCTTATGAGCTACAGAAAAGACGTGCAACAATCGAACGCCAATGGGATGGTTTAGAGAAAAACGGTCTCTAGACTCTTTTTCATTCAATAATAATCATAAACTGTCTTGCCCTGAAGGCTTGCAACTTATTATATAGGAAACCGGAAACCCTAAGACTGTGTTTGGATGACCAAAATCTGGAGTAGGAATAGGAATGTGATTACCGGGAATCAAATTCCTGGGAACTTCCTTGGGTAGGAATAGAAATGTAAGGAATTTGATACCTGGAGTAATTTCATTATGGTGTTTGGATTAATTGAGTAATCTTACGTAGGAAACACTTATTTTGGAAATTTATTAAAATCGGCATTTCATTTTCTTATTGAATGAACCAAGAATCTGAGATTCCCATGGGATAAGGGAGGAATCAGATTCCCACTCAGTTTGGGAATGTGATTCCTGATTGAATATGTCACTAGGAATCACATTCCTGTTCCTGACTAATCCAAACACCGGAATCAGAAAAGCATGGAATCACATTCCTATTCCTGTTTGTTCCAAACATTGGAATCATGAAAAGAAGGCATCACATTCTTATTCCCTCTCAAGATTGCTGCCATCCAAACTGAGCCTAATTGATTTGCTCCGAAAAAGAAGCCAAATCAAGAAAAAAATAAAATGAAAAATTACCAAAAATGGAAAATTCGAAAATAATAGCAAAATAAATGACTAGAGAAAATTTTAGAATGTTTCCCAAAAGCGTAGCTTAATTTGGATTTTCCTTGCCCAAGTAATTGACAAGTCAATTTTTTTCTTAAACGGCAAATTTGACCATTTGAAGCCCTAAACAGCGACGAAAGCCCGAAAAATGACGTACGCCATGGCCGCAGGCGATGGGTCTTGATCGTTGGGCAATTTCGTGTCCGACCCAAGTGGGCCCAAAGCAAAATTCCACAGCAATATAATTACGATTTTGCCACCGTAGGCTTAAAATGCCTAAAATACTCTTCCTTCATGGCTACTGCATGAGTTTCCATCTTCTGGTGTCATTGCGGAAAAGTTATTTGCAACTCATGAACTGAATCTGCTTTTATTCATGCATCATGCAAAATCCTCGGGCCAACTCTCGCAAGTATACATCAGGTGCAATCCCTTTCGGATGGAAGCCGATGAATGGTTCAGATCACAGTTAACAGTGGAAATTTTTGACACGACACGAGAACCTAACACAAAGTTAGTGGGTTAGGGTCAGTTATTTTTAGCACGAAACACGAATATGACACGATACGATGACACGAAAAGCTAAATGGGTTGGGTTAAGGTTGAGATAATTCTGACCCTAACACGAAATAACACGACACAATGCGGGGTGGGAATTTATAAAAGGGTATGATAACATGACACGAACTGACGCGAAGTTAGCAAGTTAGGGTCGGCTATTTCTGACACAACACACGAATATGACACGACATGATAACACAAAAAACTAAACAAGTTGGGTTAAAGTAGAGAGAATTTTGACACGAATACGAGATGACACGACACGACGTGATGCCCACCCCTAATCACACTAATAAGCTTGGGACTGCACTAATCCGAAGGGCACAAGATCCTATTGCGCATTGGAGGCACAACAAACCCTCCAGGTCCTTAACTCCTCTTTCCAATTAACACCCACTCAAATGTAGTCCAGTAGCAATCAGGGTCCATTCCTTCAACAAGGAAATACTTCTGATATGTTAGTATGGAATGACTGTCTAAACAATTTGATTTCCTATGACCATGGTACCATTTGAAAAACTCTTAAGGATGATCCTTTGCACTCAGAGAGAATGTAGATTGTCTAGTTGTTCATACAGGTAAGAACTGAGAAGGATGATCCTTTGCTGATCGGAAAAAAGAGAAGGATCAAGGATGATCTTGATCTCATCGGAAACAAAAACAACTCTAACATGCCACACCAGCTAACAGTTTCAAATACCATAATAGGAGAATCTTGAATTCCAGAGATGGCAACATTCATGTGTGTTTGTGTAAGAGAGAGAGAGCATAATCATTTCAAGCAGCAAATTACACGTAGGAAACCAACCAGATAGGAATATTGCATAAAATACAGCCTCCTTTGGAAGATATTCATAGTATCGGTTGTCCAAAAGAAATTTCACTCTCTTTCCCCCATTGTGTATGTGTTGTATGCAAGCGTATGCAGTTGCAGCTTTCAAGGCTCCGGCGCCAGGCTAGGAGAGGTAAGGAAGGCATGGCATGAGCAGATTAGTCTTTTTCGATAACTAAGCATGAGCAGTTTGGTCTTCAAGCAGGAAAAGACTTCTTCTCAAGCCATCACTTATTAAGACACCTCTCCAGTTTCTACCATCGTTACGGTCAACAAGATGCATTTGGAACCCTTAATTCGCCGATGACACTGTATCTGGTCCGCAGATATCCCCACGACAAAGTGGACATACCCTGTGTTCATTAAACGGTTAAGCCAAGTGTAATAGCTATCTAAGATATGTAAATAACTGTTCGTGAAAAAAATTAGAAAGAGAAAATACAATACTAGCTATTGCACTAAAGCCCCAATACCAATGAACCTGCAGTAACTGGGATGAAGAAAAGCTTGCTTAAATATGACAGAATACCTGTGGATCTCCTTGAGCCATTTGTCCACGCAAGATCTATGAAACTCATGGTTGCAAGGTAGTATCCTCACGCTATCTCCTCCCTCGTACTCAACAAGGCATATGTAACATCTGTTAAATCCATGTGTAGCCCAAAGCAAGGTGATGAATAAGATATTTTAAGTATGGATGGAAGTTAATCAAACAAAAGAGGAGAAGGGGGGTGGGAGTGGAGGGTGGCAAACAGATACAACACTACGTCATATATACGGGGAAGTTACGTGTAAGGTAAGTTTTTGGGAGCAATTTACCTCCAGCTCCAAAAAAAACGTGAAAAAGCACCGCCAGCTCCCAAAAAAGGTGCAAGGTCAGCTCCAAAAAACGTCATGTATGAAAGTGTCTAAACTTCTAAAACCCTAGGAAACTGTATGATACCCCAAGTGCCTAAACCCCCAAAACCCTATGAAATTGCCTAAACTTCTAAAACCCTATGAAACCGTATGATACCCTAAGTGCCTAGACCAAACAACCCTAATGAAAGTGCCAAAGGCCCCAAAACCCTATGAAAATGCCTAAACTTGATACCTTAAGTGCCTAAACCCAAAAAAAGAGTGACTGACCTTAATGGTAATTTAAAAAGAGTGACTGACCTTAATGGTAATAAATATTTGTTTCTAACCTTAATGGTAATTTACTCTCATATTATTTGGATATATATACCATACGGAGTTTGGAGATCCTATAATTGACCTTCGCTGCTTGTAAAAGTGTCCAAGTTTTATTTTCACAAATACCAGACCAAGGGAAGAAGGTATCAAATTTATGTAGTTCTCGACCCCTTTTGTTAAACCAGTTCCAGTCTGAAAAGAAAGAAAAACGATGGACTTGGCGACTAGATTCTATCAAAACTAACTTCACCTTATAGACCCCTCAAACCCTTCCCTTATTCAGTTAAGTGATGCACAACTAATTATTAAGTTTGAGCATTCCCGCTTGTAGAAGTGTTCTTTTTCCCAACAGGAAAAGAAAAAAAAAAACAGAGAAAGGAAGAAGTGAGAAAAATTAAAACAGAAGGTGAAGGACTCGGTAACTAAAACATCATCAAAACTCGATTCAGCCGAGTAGGTCCTCCAGCATCTTCCGCTCTTTGCCCGAGTGATTTCTGTGCACATCCAATTCTATTCGCCATCCAGCAATTCAAATCCGCCTGAACTCTCTTAAACTCTTTGGCTCTCCTCTAGATCTCGGTCTAAACTGACCTTCAAAGCACCGAAGAACAGATTTGTTCACATATCCTAGCGCCTTAGCAACAATGATCAAGGAGGACGGACATTCAGATGGAATCAAATGACCAAAGAAATGGATGAAAGACGGGATCTTCTTTTCATCTTGGGTTAGCAGCATATATCAGGTGTTCGTTGTGGCATAACAGCCACAGCTTATGTCTTTTTTCGTCTCCAAAGTTGGCCAATCTGTTCAGTACAGCAGCTAGTTTTGGCTTATGACATAGGCCACAAACAACTTTAAAAAGCTATAAAACAAGAGTAACCTAATTTTTCAAAAGCTTCATTCTGATGCCTTTTGGCTTCTGCTTTTTAATAATAATCTTTTAAAATAACTACAACTGCAACAAACATCATCACTACATACCAACTGAAGCTGCAACTACTATCTTAAACTAACTACTTGCATCCCAAACACCAATGCACGTAGGTCAGCAAAATCACAGAAGCCTAACCACCTATACCACCTGCTCAACACAACGTGAAAGACTTTGGTTTATGTATGGAACTGGAATAATGTGGAGGACTTAAGTTATCGAAAACAATAAGAGTGGAACTTTCAGAATAAGTTGCAGGTCCATTACAAATTAAGGGCTCAACCTAAAGCATTTCCAGCCATAAGACCTTAAACAACTTATGTTTAATGCATAGAAAATAGTTAAAATTTGGTGATGAAATCTGGACCAAGACAGGCTAGACTTCCCCATTGCTAACACAAGCCAAAATCTATGGTACTTTTGACGAGCAAAACTTTGTTCCCTTAGCTTTCCAATATGTACTGTCATAGGGCTGCAAATGAGCCGAATCAGGCCTTTAAAATGTTCAGCCTTGTTTGTTAGGTTTTTAAGCGAACTTGAGCCGAGCTCAAGCTCAATTTAAAATTTGACAAGCCGAGCTTGCCCAGTGGCTGTAGCCAGAAAATTGCTCCAGTGAGGGCACAATTTATAAAGCCAATACTTTTGTTGTGAAAAAAAAAAACTCTTTTTAAAGAATCTAACATAGCTTATTTTCATTTGAAATGACTCTCGCTTGACTTACATTTTATAGATAGATGTTCCTCTTAGCCTATTTTGTTGTACCGCTTGGCTTCCAAGGGGGGTTTGGGGTTCGAGTTGGTGGAGATCTGGGGTTCCGTAAACACGTTATTGTTTCGAAGCAAAAATTTCACTTAATTAAAGCTTGTTTGTGAATAATTAGTTATACAGTGGTTCTGGGGCATCACCACGTGATGCCCTAACACCTTCTCTATTACTTATTTAGTCTTGAGTCCCGCATAAATATGCGCAGGAGAATAACATTATAACATCAAATAAGGACGCCCCAAGAACACTTATTAGTTTTTTTGTATATATGAAAAAAGTGATGTATATTTTACTAAAAAATGCAAAAATGAGGGGAAAAAAAAAATCTTTTCAAAATTCAGTGTGGGCACAGGCCCACACTGGCATGCATGTGGCTCCGCCACTGAGCTTGCCCATGTTTGAGTCAAACTTGAACTTGTTCACGAGCCGTAACGACTCAAAAATATTAAATATTTATGCTCTCATACATGTCTAGAACTTCAAAAAAAAAATTTATTTTGTACATAAAAAAGTAAATACATACATAAAATAATAAAAACATATTAAAATTTAAGGTTATAGTACTTTTAAAAGGTTATATGTACGTGTAAAAGTTTATAATATTCAAGGTGATATGTGAAATTCTTATAAGATATAGTACATATATACTCCAAGTTCACGTGCCTAATTGAGCCGAAAACTGTCAGGTTCAGTTTTGGCGTTTATTAAATGAGCCTAAAATTGAGGCTCAGGTTTGGTTCGTTTAGTACCCGAATTGAACTAGAACTCAAACTAGCCTTTGCCAAGTCGAGCTTCGAACAGAGCCTCAACAGTTTGTGAATGGCTAGCATCATTTGCAGCCCTAAGGTACTGAGAAAAGATGTTTCAAAAAGTGTGATACAATAACCTAATTTCCAACAGGACCACTGTGAATTACGACAACAGGAAGATAAAATTTTGCAGCCAACTGTGTCAACTTGTTACAAGTTTCACTATAAAAATCAAAAGTCAGTCAGAACTCAGAACCACTTGTTATAGTCATGAGATGAAAATCATCAGACAAAGTGGGACTTGAATACTTACTGTGCAACCTCCTCACACAGATGTTTTGGTGATTTGCTGTACAATTTCACAGGCAGGGCTTCCACAACTTCATGAGGAGCAGGAACAGATCCAGTTGAAGAAACATTAGGCAATATAACTACAGATTGCTGGTGAATTTCATCTAGAACCTGATTATGATGACAGGTTCAGTTTCATGCAAAATAACATGGAAAAGGAGAGTATCGGAAGTGTCACCTTCATTTGAACCAAATTACCTCAAACAAAGCTTCAGCTAACATGACAATTCTTGATATGCTCGCCCTAGCACTGGTGTCATCACTTGAATTAGAATTTTGAGTCCGAATAGGACAAGTGCAATGACCTGTCCGATGTTGACCAGATATGATGCAAGACCTCTCATGTCCAGACAGATTCTCAAAACGGCTGCCCAACCGCTGAAGAGCATGGACCTAAAGTGTCATTTAATTAAAATGTTATGGTGAGAAAACACAAAACTAGACACGCAAGCACAGAAATACAAATCACAAGAAGACACCTTACAACACACGGTGGAGAATCCCGCATTAAGGTGCTGTTTGGTGTGAAAATAAACATTTGGCAGTGAGAACCTACTTTCCCCTTTATTTCCCAAAGTTTGGTAGACAGTGAGAAAATTTTTAATGAGGCGGTGCTATGGGAATGAGCTTGAGGTTTGTTCCCAACTGCCTCGCAAGAACATCAACGAGGTTGAATGAGTCATTGCTAGCTGCTATTATGCCTATGAGCCTATCCCAAGGGGGAGCACTCTGATTTCACAATGTGCTCCCCACTCTGTTTGCACAATGTGCCACAAATGACTTATGGGCCTTTCAAATGTAAGATGTTTTTGTTTGACCTTTATCCAACCAAAAAGCGGAAGTAAAACGGATTTGGGTTAAATATCTTAGTCAAACCAACAGAACCTAAAGGTAAACCAAAGACCTATTGTATCTAAACAATCAGGTTGACATTTGGCAGGTTATTGTTATAGACAGCAAAAATGGAAGGATATTTGGCAGGGAACTGTTATGGACAGCTGAGTAGTGCCTTACAGAGGATCTAGATAGGCAGAGTAAAAATAGTTCTATGACCATAAGCTTAAAGTCCCTGTAGCAATAGCTTTATAGAACTCTCTGATCAAACAGATTACATACACCACTGTTATGATTAGCCAGTGCAGAAAACTTGCAAACCTGAGATCGTATTCTTCGTCTCCGCTCAAGGAAATTTGATCTGTGCACCAAAAGATCATGATACCGGGTTTCTCTAGCACGAAAGGTTTCCACTTCAGAATCTTGAATACCGTAGAATGAGCTCGGCATACCAGTTGAAGCACGAACTAGAAGAACTAGATGACATCAAGGCGTTATCATTCGAGGCCGATGCCCCTGTTCCACCACTCAAAGCCTGTGTTCCACCTTGCTGACTAGCATCTCTAACTTCCCTATCTTGTTCCAAAGGAGAAAATGTGAAGTCAGGAAATGATGATCTCCGGAGAACTCGATCACGAAGTCTTCCAACACTTAGGGTTCTACTAAAGCGAACATTCCGCTCCATACGCCTATCACCAAGTCTTGTCTCTATGCTGTCTATATCATCATTTCTTGAAGAATGTGAATTTACATTGAACTCACCTCTAGCATTATCTACATCTCTGGCCACATTTAGATGAGAAGTAGTGTGATCCTCTCTCAAATTATCACCAAAAGCAGAAGTCGTAAGGTTTGGCTCTAAGCTACCAGATGCAAAATCACCATACGGTGGAGGAGGCGACCTAGTGATAAGGCATGCAGGAAGGAAGTTTCGACCTCGTTGAGGTTCATTTCTGTGTAGATCAAGTTGATCGTCTTCATTTGAACCTGTGAAACTTGTTGCTGATACCGGATAAGCCCTTGATGACCCTAAACTTGTTGTTCTGCTAAGCTTGAAGCTTGTGTTGCTGGGAAATAACCTGAAGCGAGTAAGGAAGCGACTTGAGCGGCTCAATGATGGAGTAGACAATGCTATGGAAGAACTACAACCAGCTCTAGAGACAGAATTTGAGAGGTTTGACTGGCCCCACTCATCATACTCTGTGCTAGAAGATATACAAGTTGTTGCATCAGGTTGCTCAGCCTTCACTTTTCGGTAACACTCAGCTTTCACTTGATCTGTTTCCTGTTTAATCTGTCTGCCACTGGAGACATTACAACCATTTTCCTGACTCTGATGATCAGAAATGTATAAGATGGATTTGATGTCAATATAAGTACCGAAGAATGTCCCTAACTTAGTGCATACCAAAGTGCTAAAATAGACAAGCTCAAACATATCTTTTTCCGCTTGTAAGAAGATTCACAAAAAGATCTGCAGACTGATTAGTATTAGTTTTACCTTCTAAAACTAAAGCCATAACCAATGTGCATACTGAGTAATATCATTTTTACTTCTACAGTAAAGCAATTGCTGTGGCATTATCTCTGCATCGCAAGTTTGCAATCAAATGAAAAGAAGTCAATGAACTTAAATATCCAAGGCATTGAGAAAAAAATTAGTTTGTCACGCAAGGCAGGGCCTAGGCTTATATTTATTTCTCGCACTTGTTAAAAAATGGAAAATTCAAATGAGCACTTCAAAATGGACAAGCCAAGAGGAGTCTGAGGATTTAGTCAAGGAGGCAAAGGATCAGCATTAGATAGTTAAGCAAAAATGGGGAATCCTATATGCAAGAGTTGAGAACATGTACAAACAAACCACTAGGTACCTGTGTATTTGTAGGGCTGAGTATATCTCAGCAATCAAAGATTAAGTCTTAGATATATTTTCTAGAGTTGAAGTAACAACAGCTTCTTGGAGTCTATAATGCAGTTTCCTAACTGAATACGAAATATGCATAGGATACGCATTTTGGCATCTAAGCAACGAAACAAGATTTCTATGAGCCAAAGTGGTGGTTAGTCCTCGAATATTTTCGCTACTGCACCCATAAGGCAATGCAATTGGGTGACTAAAAAGGACGCAGGGGCAAATATTCTTTGATCATTCAAGCGGGAACAGGTGGAAGACTCAGAATATTACAGCGAGTCTGTTTTGTGAACATAGGCTGCAACCTTCTCATTTACAGCAATGATATCAGCCGAAATAGAAATGGAGATCTTCCATAGTTCCCGGTGGTAAAAGATGGGTTACCAATTTCTGTTGGATGTGGTTTTAAGTTAGTTTATGAGCTCTCGATTATGTCAAGCACGGAATAATTCACGTGCTTCAGCGAGTTAACCGTTTAAATGTTCAAAACAACAATCCTTTTACCTACTGCACAGTCTGCACCCACAAGACAATGCAATGGGGGTGACTAAATTGGTGCAAATTGCAAAACAAGACATAGCAAATTCAGAAACCGGAATATAGACTTGGTACATGCTAACCCTCAACTTCTACCTCAAAAGTTTAGTGCCTAATATCTATCCAAAAGAACAACAATGATAACAGTTGAACTAGAAATAAAGATTTTACATATGCCCCACGGTGAAAGATGGATAAACAACTAAAAGTTTAATGCCTAACACCTATCCGAAAGAACAATGACAAACAACTGAAATAGAAATGAAGATTTTCATTGGTGCCCGGTGGTAAAAGATGGGTAACCAAGTTCTGTTGACTATGGTTTTAGGTCAATTTACGAATCCTCAACCATGTGAAGCACGGAATAGTTCACGTGCTTTGGCAAGTTAACAGCTTTAAATGTCAAAACCATTATCTTTTTTACCTAACTGTGCTTGAAAAATGTCTACAACAGTCGTAATGTAATACAAACCTAGCTTGCCTTTTCATTCATAGCCAAAACCGAAGCATATGAATCATTAGACGAGCCAAATTTTCAATTTTGCAACTGAAAATTCAATCAAATTCAGTCTAAATGTGCAACCATACAATGTCGATACCTGAGATGAAATGTACGCATAGAAGTGATAAGAGGGTAAAAAAGATAAAAGCGACCTGCTCATCATCGTCACTGTCGTTCGATCCAGACGGCGGTCTAAGACACGCAGATTGGAACACTCTGGATCGACTCCTCCGACCACTGGAATGCACCGACGACGACGACGATGCCGACGCCGCCTCAGCAGCAGCAGCATTGGGTTTGCTACTGCTCGATCCCATGATGAAGATGCCCTGAAAAAATTGTAGATCCAAATGCTGCTATGACATTGCTTCAATTGTTGAGCAGATACTCCGTTCGGCACATGGTAGATGCCCCAAATGGAGAATGTGGGGAGGGTGGTTTTGAAACTAGTGTTTGCTTTGGAGCAAAGTGAATTAATATTGGGGACTGTGGTGGTGGTGGTGTGGTTGGTCTCTCCCTCTCTCTCCTCTCTCTCTCTCTATATCTCGCTGTGTGTTTGAATGGGAAAGGAAGGAAAGGGACAGGGTTAGAATAACAAGGGCGTTTTCTGTGGCTTTATTTGGGCATTTAAATTGGGGATTTGGTCGGAAAAAGGGCGGTGTAGGTTTGACCGGGTTGGAACTTGGAACCCATAATTCTTCTTTGGAAAGTTTTCTCTTTATATACCTTTGACTTTCCTTCGAAGTTTAAATTGGTCCTTCTTGTTTCAATTTCGACACATCAAAACCTTCAATTTGCGAATTGGTTACAATGTCAACCCTTAACTACCTTCTTGTAAGGACCAAATTCCGGAGTCGTCTTGTTTTTGGCAATTCCATATGACAAAACACATATTTATTATCGAGTTGTAATTTTCTAAGTAGAAGTCTGTATAGGATTAGAGTGGAAGGAATCTCTTTGTAATGTAATTTGAGTGTTAGTGTTTTTAGTCGGTTGTTGGCGTTCGGAACGGAAAGATCAATCATGCGATCAATCGGCTTCTCAATCGAGTACCTCTGATTATAGCACAAGCCGCAGGTTGCACAGGGCGTACGTTTTTCAGAGCATAGTGACTGATAAGAGGATCAATCGGGTTGTTAATCGGCAGCTTCAAACACGAGATCTACAATGACCCGATCAATCGGCTTGCAATGTGATTGATCGGATTGGCAACACTCTATAAATAAGTCACGTTTTTTTTTATCTAGGGCATGGAGGTCGGCTGAAAAAGAAAGATTAGAGCCGCTTGTTTTTAAAGCCACAAAACCCTAGAGTATCGATAGTGAATCTTGAAGCACAAGATCGATGGAACTTTAATCAAAGCTTCAAGAGGTTTTTACATCAATCATCAATAGTCAAGTTCAAGTTGTTTTCCGGTGGATTTCCGGAAGAACATTTGGAAGGCTCGAGGATTCGAGGCAGCGGCAATCAAATACTGGGTGTGGTGAACGAGGAGTCGGCAAGTACATCTTGGAAGCGATTGTGAGTGATTCAAATCGTAGAGTAAGATTACTTGTAACTACACAATGGTTTTATAGTGTTTGATTCCTTCCCGTGGTTTTTACCCGTTTTGGGGATTTTCCACGTATATCCGGTGTTCATCGCTTAATTGCTTTTTGTTTGCGATTGGTTCATATACTGATTTATGTTATTATTTTTATTGAGATAAAATAACTTAGCAAATTATAAAACCTAGGTGATCTAGGATTTTTCATTTGGTATCAGAGCGGGTCGCTTCATATTGATTTTGTGAATTTTTTTTCACGAGCGGATCCTTGTTTTTTTATAATTTGCTAGCATGGATTCATCAAATGAAAGCAATTTTATATTCAAACCTCCTGTTTTTGATAGCTCCAAATACGTTGCATGTGCTTCATCAATATTTTTTGATGCTAAATCTGATTGCGATAGTGCAAGTAATATTTTTTGTGGTGTTGAAACTAACCAAATTAGTGATGGAGAGGATAAATATGATATCGAAGCTATGGCTATGACTATGAAAAACTTTAAACGTTCTTTTAAGAAAAAACATGATTTATGGTTAGCCACCAAGCTAAAGCAATGTGAGAAAGAGAAAATTGATGCCTTGCATGAACTTAATGTGTTTAAATGCAAAAATATGAATCTTGAAAATGATGTGCATAGTCTTTTTGAGACTAACAAGCTTCTTGAATCAAAAGTAGCAAAACTGCAAGTTGAGCTTGACAAGGCCAATGCTACTTTTAAGAAATTGAACACAGGTACACAAGTCTTGAATGAAGTTTTAAGTGTTCAAAAGGTATCTTCGAACAGAGAAGGGCTTGGATATACAGGAGAAGATTCAACACATAAAGTGGAAGGAAAGACGGATTTTATTAAGCCAAGTAGCAGTGCTCCCATTCCTCCTGTGGCCAATAAAACCAAGTGGCGTATCAAAGAGAACAATGTCAAACAGGCGCACATAAAGCCAAATTTTTCGAAGGCAAATACACAAACTGCAATGGGTGAACATGCCACCACCAAGCATGGTGAGGTAAATTTTCCTAAATATATACCTACTTGTCATCATTGTGGTGTTAGAGGTCATATTAGACCTCATTGCAATAAATTGCACACTCCTTGTATTTCTGATGCACCTGAAAAAATAAGTGTGCGTAAACATGTCAAATTCGTACCCACTTGTTATTTTTGTGGAGTGAAAGGTCATATTCGGCCAAAATGCTTTAAGCTTCATGGGTACCCTAATGCTCCTTCCCATTATCATCATGCCAATAACAACAAGGGTAGATACAAATTTTATTGTTATGATTATGATGGAAGTCAAAAAACTAGGCGTAGTGTGATTCTTTATAGAAAGATTATCAATGTGATAGCTAAACATGCGCCCAAAGCTGTTGAGAAAAATAAAAAGGTCAAAACTAGACTTATTTGGATGAGAAGAACAGACTTGAAAACTAATGTCGATTTGCCCTCTAATCCTCTTAATGATATTGGATCATCAGGAGGAGTTGACCTCACATTTTGAGGGCTTGATCTTGCATTCGTAGTCTAGATTAATTTTATTGTCTATCTTGAACCTTGGAGCTATGCTTTGTGTTATTTTCTATTGTTATTATGTTGCTGCTTAGTTTATTTCCTCACTTTGTCTTTAAAAAAAAAAAGGATCGTCATCTTTTACTGGGAGAGTTTGAGCTGAGCTTAATAATCTTTGTTGTTGCTAATTTTTAGCTTTCTAATATGTCCTTAAGATAATACCAAAAACATTCATATTTCTAAATTTCAAAAAGATTCATTTTGTGGCTTCATTTTATGTCTAGTTACTATCATCTATTATCATGAGTACGGACATTCTTGATAGAGCATGAGCATATATTGTGATCTCTCACTCTTCGATGCATTTAGATGATGAGTGTTGCATGCTTCATTGCCGTATGTTCTCCACTACCTCACAAAAATTATAGATTGCTCCTTATTCACGTTAGTCTCATGTATCTAGCCGTTTTCTTGTGTTCGTCCTCTTGAGATTGACCTATGGCTACTATTCCGATGTGGGTTTTAATTTTATCTCTGCAAGAGCCAATCTGTTAGTATTATATTGTTTACCTATCCGGGCGTTCATTGAGTAACCGGACAATTCGGAGTGAGGTACTCTCCATCTGAGTGTTCGCGTCAAAAGGTGGATAGACCTTGTGAAGGTATTATTGGACCATTCGCTCAGTAACCGGGTATTGGGTATGAGGTACTCTTACTCCCAATATTCGCGTCAAACAGCAGTGGGGTAAAAGAGAATATTTTGGTTTTGTGCTGCTCTCTAAAAAAAAAAAAAAAAAATTAATACGAAAAGAAAGGAAAAAGAAAAAGAGGATGTGTCTTTGAGGGAGAGTATTTAGCTTGCTCATTCGTTAATCACATTGAGGACCTAGCTCGGTTTGACTTCTTGAGGGAGAGTTCTTTTGAAACTCTTAGTATACGTGAGAACCGACGAACTTAATGAGTTGAGCTTGATATGATCTTTGTGATTCACACACACACACACTTTATCATTCGGCTATGTTGTGTGTTGCATTCTTAGTCTGATGTCTCTAAAGTGCGTTTCACGATATTTGTTCGTGTTTTGTCTTAATGTGTGTGTTCATGGTTATTAACGATAGTGATAAGAGCAGATGTGTCACATGTGATTTTTTTTTCCTTCTATTTACTCATATTTTTAGTGTTACTTTTGCTATAAAAATGCTGTGATAAAAAAATTAATGTTCATTGTTTGAGGGGGAGTAGAATACCCTGTCAAAATTAATATATATTTATTGATTGAGGGGGAGTTTCGGTGTTCTATTTCATTTTTCTGTCTTATCGTCTTTTGCGTAGATTGACTTCATGAGGGGGAGTTAGTTTGACAACCCGAGCTTATATGAGAAACCTCGTTTGTGTTTGATAATCTTGAGGGCTACTGATTTGTCACCCACACGCCTTTGTCATCGATTCGTGTTTAATGCACATTTATGCTAGTATTCACTCCTCTCATAAATTTCTTATTTGCCTGCTTTTATTGGTCATTAATTGTTTAGTGCTCTTCCACTCGCATTTATTAGTTTCTCATTTATCCTATTTGCCCTTTGTCACGCCATGTCAAAAAGGGGGAGAATGTTGACAGGGGGAGTAGGTTACCTATTGCTCTAATTTGGTTGGATGTTGAGTTTTATTTGCAGCTTCTCTACAACTCGATCTCAGTTTGTCTTTTGAATTTATTTTATAGGCGAGTTTTTCATTGTAGTGTGTTTTGTCATGGAAGTGCCAAAGGGGGAGATTGTAAGGACCAAATTCCGGAGTCGTCTTGTTTTTGGCAATTCCATATGACAAAACACATATTTATTATCGAGTTGTAATTTTCTAAGTAGAAGTCTGTATAGGATTAGAGTGGAAGGAATCTCTTTGTAATGTAATTTGAGTGTTAGTGTTTTTAGTCGGTTGTTGGCGTTCGGAACGGAAAGATCAATCATGCGATCAATCGGCTTCTCAATCGAGTACCTCTGATTATAGCACAAGCCGCAGGTTGCACAGGGCGTACGTTTTTCAGAGCATAGTGACTGATAAGAGGATCAATCGGGTTGTTAATCGGCAGCTTCAAACACGAGATCTACAATGACCCGATCAATCGGCTTGCAATGTGATTGATCGGATTGGCAACACTCTATAAATAAGTCACTTTTTTTTTTTTATCTAGGGCATGGAGGTCGGCTGAAAAAGAAAGATTAGAGCCGCTTGTTTTTAAAGCCACAAAACCCTAGAGTATCGACTAGTGAATCTTGAAGCACAAGATCGATGGAACTTTAATCAAAGCTTCAAGAGGTTTTTACATCAATCATCAATAGTCAAGTTCAAGTTGTTTTCCGGTGGATTTCCGGAAGAACATTTGGAAGGCTCGAGGATTCGAGGCAGCGGCAATCAAATACTGGGTGTGGTGAACGAGGAGTCGGCAAGTACATCTTGGAGCGATTGTGAGTGATTCAAATCGTAGAGTAAGATTACTTGTAACTATACAATGGTTTTATAGTGTTTGATTCCTTCCCGTGGTTTTTACCCGTTTTGGGGTTTTCCACGTATATCCGGTGTTCATCGCTTAATTGCTTTTTTTTTGCGATTGGTTCATATACTGATTTATGTTATTATTTTTATTGAGATAAAATAACTTAGCAAATTATAAAACCTAGGTGATCTAGGATTTTTCACTTCTGTTTCTTTCTTGGACAGAAAAAACAAAAACCTGCCTCAATTTTGAGGGGTATAATCGACCTTCCACCTTCCCAAACCCTTCCCTCTCTCTTGCGCGCTTGTGTGTATCGGGGTCTTGACATTAGAAAGTCTTCACCAATGGTTTCCCCTGAGCACACTGCAATTCCAATCCATAATAATTAACAAGAGAGCGGGTCAACATGTTCCAAGAATCCCAATCATAATACTAAAAGCCTGTTTAGGAGACAATTTTTCCATTTTCACATTTTCATTTTGGATGTTTGGGAGAAATTCTCAGAACTCATTCTGTAAAATGCACAATCTAGAGGAGAAGTGAAAAATAAGTTGAAAGGAGCTTTTTGACTTCTCATTTTCATTTTTTCCATTTTGATTAATAAAAAGATTTACAGAATGTATTCTGCACATATCTCCCAAACACTACTCCTATTTTAAAATGCATTTTATACATTTCTCCCAAACACTCATACCAAATCCAAAATACATTCTGACACTCATAAAAATGAAAAGCTGAAAATGAGGCTCCCAAACACCCCCTAAACCCATTTAAATTCCAATTGCAACCAACATAAATTACAAAGAAAACGAAATCTGATTAGTACCTAATCTCACAATTCTCAACATTTAACTGAAAGAAAAGAAGGGAAAAAAAACGTAAACCAAAGAAAAAACTCCTACGAAACACACACGCAATAGCATACACACAACAATCCTACAAAAAAAAACACACACAATAGCATACACACAACAACCAATAGAACCAGAAAGTACCCAAATTAATCTGCCTCGAACAATCATTGTGTCGGTATGACTCCACTAGTTCACCCACTTTCCTCCAATAACGGTTCATTAAGAACTGCATTTCGCTCTTTTGTGACTTTTGCAAAATCAAACACCTTTCTTAGTCGGAGAACAAGTACAGGTCCATTCTCGGTCGAGCCGTCCAGGCCCAAACAAATAGAACCTCGGCAGCTCGGAAAATGCGATGGGCTCAACCAAAGGGTTGGTCTCAGAGTATGAGTATTTAAAATTGAAGGACAAATCGGGTTTTATAGTAAAAATCTGTTTTTTTTTTAGTCTTGATGGGTAATTTTCTGTGCTTTGTTTGTTTTATTAGTGGTGGGATTTGGGGTTTTGAAGATGTGTGAAAAATCGTGGGTCATAGATGTCCATGGTTGGGAGGGGGAAGGGTTTGGGAGGTGGAAAGGTCGATTGTACCCGTCAAAATTGACATGTGCTGCACGTGTTCGTTTTCCCATCTAACAAAGAAACGGAAGTTAGCTAAGGGTTGACATTGCAACCAATTCACAAATTGAAGGTTTAATGTGTCGAAATTGAAACAAGAAAGACCAATCTGAACTTCGGAGTAAAGTCAAATGGATATACGATAAATTTTCCCATCTTCTTTTTGGAGAGTATTTTCCCTAAATTTCTCCTCGACATAGTTACATTTGTCATTTCTCAAACCGTTTTATTTTTAATTCTATCTCTTCTAACCTTTTCACACATCTATCTCAAAAATCTCATTTTTAGTAGTACCACATATTCATCTCAACATTCTCATTTCAGTTACACTTGTCTGGCTTATTTTTTATTTAATGATAGGTTAGTATTGTGTCTCTTATGTCAGCTCTATAGAATTATTCTTTCAATTTTGTAGGTATATTCTTGTCAGATAATATACCAATAGCGTTTTTCCACTTGAGCCATTCAATTTGGATCACATCATCCATAATCCCTCTATCTTTTTTAATAATAGAACATAAATTTAGAATGATTCCTTCTGAATATTTGATCCTGAAACCTCACTCTTTCTACATGAGCACTTATGTAACTACTAATTATATTTACAATTTAATTTTAAAAAGCCTTTCAATTTTTAAGTTTTACGTTTGTGAGCTTAAGAGTTATCTCACTCTATACTTCAGTGCCTCCAACCTAAATTTACAGATTTAATATTTAGGACACCAACTAATTTTTTTTGTTGTTTGTTTAGTTAATGGAATAAGGGGCAATTTTATTTTTTATTATATATATATATATATATATATTTTTTTAAATGAAGACTTCTTTTAGTACTCAAAATTTTTGTAAACAAAAACCTATTGAGTTGACAATCTTCGTTTGAATGCAAGACAACGACAACATTTTGTTTTAAACCATTTCAATGATGAGGGACAAAATAAGAGACATATCTCCAAACAAGTCTCCGTCAATTTATTCACCATAGTTTCTCTCAAAATTACACTAGTGGATCAACGTACTTATTTTATTCTATTTAAAGCAAAATATGAAAAGTCGTCGAGAATAATTATAAATTTGCAAGTATTCTTTACAATTCTTTATTGCATTATAGTAGATGTTATTTGTTACTAAAGCTACTTTAAATTTTGAATATCTTACTACAAATTTATGGAGCCGCCACCTGATTTTTTCGCTTCTTTCTTTGCTACTAAGAGTCCAACCCCCACTTTTCGGCTCCAAACTTCAAAACCTTGGGCTTCTCTAACAAAATGGGCCCCTGATCTAAATGACATTAGATTCGTAATCTAATGGGCCTATTACGAGCCCATCACAGATCGATGCAGAAGGACCAAAACACCCCGGAAACCCATTCTAAACCCATCGACTGTCGTCTCTCCCTCTCTCTCTCTCTCTCTCTAGACCTGAAGAAATGTGGCGGTCACTTATCAGAACCGCCGCTGCAGCGCCATCAACCACCGCCAATTCCCACCCAAACTCCTCGTCTCAGCTCTGGTCCTTTAGGGGATATTCTGTGAAGAACACGAAAGCGGTAGTGACGAAGGCCAAGAAAGGCAAATCCAAGTCCGATTCCAAATCCGACACCTCCTCCTCCGCCGTTTCCGCCGCAGCCGACGAGTTCGACGACGAGGACATCCGCGTACGCCGCCTCGCCGAGGACGAGAACAACAGTTCCCTCGACGTGGGGCCCAATGGACGCCCCCTCTTCACCTCCACTCCTTCACTCTCTCAGCTCTCCAGCGCAGACACCTGTACTTACATGAAATTCAGGTATACAAAACCGTGTTATCAGTTTCTGTGATTTTGGTTTTAAATGACAGTAAATTTAGTTCAAGGCTTAGTTTTATGTGAACCACTCCAATGTTCTCCGTCCAGTTATTGTGAATGGTCCAGCTCCTCTCCAATCCGAACCATATTGTTGGTCCCTTCCTGGCCCAATTTGATGATTGGAACTGTTTACGCATTGGCATTTTGGAGTTAGTGACGCCGGAAATCATGTTAAGGACTAGTGTTTGAAACATATGGCCGCTGTTTTTAGCATAGACGTTTCTGGTAATATATTCAATGATGTTGATTAACATGGTTTATTTTGGCATGGCTGATTTTCTCGATGAGCTCTATAAAGCGAAAGGTTCCATCTTGAACCAGAAAATGGTCAAGTTTCGTTCAATGACTAGATGATGATATTTGGTTTGATGACTCCCAACTTATCCTAAGAAGCCATTTGAACTATTTTTTAGGAAATAATTGGATGGTTCAATCCTTACATCAAGTACTTTTAGAAGAATTAGAGCTTCTCCATATGTCACTGAATTTGGTGGATAATTTCTCCTTTTTGGTTTGAGTAAATAATATTTTCCTTTTGATAATCTGGCGACAGATTGGAGCTGTTTACCAAATTTAAATTTGAGTGCAGGTTTGTGTAAAAGCTTCATTTACTAACAATCGATGGGTAAATGAAAATCTATGTTAAACAATTTGAGTAAAAGGTTGATTGAATGGCATAGTATCAAATTTGGGCAAGACAAGATTACCTTAAAAAAATTGAGTAAAGATTTTGCATCTTCGTTCATTTGAGTAAAGATTCTAGTAAAACTGAATTTCATATGGGTTTTTAGTCTATGAGTGAAGGGAACTTGAAGGGGTGTTTACTGAATTTTATTTTGAGTGGAGATTTGAGGAAGGACCAGAGATGAAACATTTCTTGCATGTGTGTTTTTTTTCCTGATGATTTGTTTTCGAAATGGTTGTAGCATGGAAGAATTGAATGCGGTGTTGCCAGAGGGATTACCTTTGGGGATGGTAAATGAGTTCGAGGAGTCAAAGCGAAATGCGTTGCTCGTTAGACAGAGTTTCTTGGACCTTCGTGACAATTTCAGGCGAATTGTTGACCCTTCCTTTGCAGTCCTTTAATGGGAAAGGTGCGGGTTTTTTGCTTTAACGTTTATCTTCCTTGAGTTCTATGTTAATGACTAGGCATGAACGAAAGGTTAGTATTGGATGTAGTGGGAGAAGAGTTTTGTTATAATCCTCGTACAGAAAGCACATTTTCCCTTTATTTTTTGTACATTATCTCTAGTTTCCTTAACTTCAGTGTCGATGACTTGGCATAATCTGTTTCAGATGCAATGCGCGATGGCCGATGAACTCGATTGTATACTTGCCCGAAAGGCCACTAGTTATAATAAGTGTCTTTGCAACTTTTCATTATTTGAACCAGTTTTCTCGTGTTTGGTAACCTGGAATGTCGAGGGGAATGTTCATAAATGTTGTCAATACCCAAGGCAAGTCTTCAAGGACAAGCAATTATTTTCTAATAACTGATAGCCCAGAGTTTTGCAATTTTTTTTTACTTGATAAAAGGAGAATTTTATTGAAATTCGATAAGGGTACATCGAAAGGGGGAGGAGGGTGAGGGGGGAAAGGGTCAACATAAAGTTGAAAACCCAACATCTAACAGGCCTAGGCCCAAGCATCTGTGGGCAAAGCCCAAAATCATCATACAAACCAAAGGGACTGAGCCCAGCCCACGAAGGGCTAGACCCAGCCCAATCACCAAAACCAAACCCTAATCTGACTCGCTGATCAAGCCACCAACCACCACGCATATGAACCCGTCCACCATAACAAGCACAACCCACACACGCTGCCTGAAACCGAACAATACCCACGTCGCCGTGCATCCCACACATTCCGGCAACCCAAAAAACCACCAAGGATCGCGATTAATCCCCAAAAAAGATGGCCCAGGACACCGTACGTCGACGAAGGGCCACCGCAGAGAACCAGAGAGTGCTGCCACAACACGAGCCACAAACCACGACAACAAAGCGCAACTACACCGTTAGGCAGAACCGAAACCACTCAGGAGTGGATTGGCCGGGGGCATCTCAACCATGCAGACCTTAGATCCAAAACCAGCCTCGCCGTTGGGCAAAATCGGAAACTCCAAGTGAGATGACCAATGGTGGTTGGAGAAACTAAGGAAAGTAAAGAGGAGAAAGGGTGACCAGAATTGGGGGGAGAGCCAGCGAGGAAAGGGGTGTGGAGACAAGGAGAGCTTGGGGGGAGGAGGGAAGGAGGAGCCTTCCCCCCTTAGGCGGCGGATCTGGAAATGGAAGAGAGAGAGAGAGAGAGAGAGAGAGAGAGAGAGGAGAAAGGGTGACCAGAAATGGGGGGGAGAGCCAGCGAGGAGAGGGGTGTGGAGACAAGAAGAGCTTGGGGGGAGGAGGGAAGGAGGAGCCTTCCCCCCTTAGGCGGCGGATCTGGATATGGAAGAGAGAGAGAGAGAGGCCAGATAACTATTCATATTGCTCAACAATGATTTGAAGTTTGCATGTTATAGTTGACCAATTTTGTATAGGTCAATGGACATAAAAATTTAGTATAGATAACTGATTAATCGTGATTTATCGAGTACTTACAAGGAGCTTATGCATTTTAAAATTAGTGGTCGTATATAAGTGCTTTGGACGGTCCAATTCTGAATAAACGAGTATCTCCTCTAGATGGAAGAAGATTCTATTTGAAAATCAATTTTGCCCCGTCTGCTTGAGCTTGAAGAATTCTCAAAGGGCCCAAGGTATTTAGGGCCAATACGTTGTTGTAAATCCAAACTTTTGTCTATGCATTCCACGAGGTAGATCTGCAGCTATTCCTCCAATACAAAAATAATTATGCATCTTTTGCATACCGGTGGCAGCTTTGAATGAGTCATTTTCTATTTTCTTTCGCAGAAAAATATAGAAGATGGGAGTTTGTGTACCAATATCTGTCATACAAGGTCTATGTTCAAGTAAAGTTGGAAAAAATTAGTATTGTAGTGAAAGTTTAGTCAATGTATTCATGGGAAAATCCCCCCTTGATGGAGTTCATTCCACTTTTTGGCTGATAAGAGGGGTCAAATGGTATCTCTCATTTGTTGGTAGCTTGGAGGATTGAAATTGATATGAACAAAGGCTTCACGAACCAACTTCCTATTCATTGAGACTTGTAACCATATGCTGAAGGGTTCTGTAGACAAGTTTGTTTCTTAAAATGTTATTTGTTAAAGGTTTCCAGATAAATGGACAGTAAGAACGATCCATAACAGCGACTTAAATATTAGGAGACACTCAAAGCCGTTTTGTTTTTTTTTCCCAGTCAGTTTAATCCCTGCGAAGAAATTCGAATTGAACAGTAAAGTATGAATCGGTCCTAAATTGCCATTCTTTTCAGTCTTAATCAAAGAACTCACGTTCACCCTTATATTCTTGTCTCCTGGTCATACTTAGGCGCCTTAATCCTATGATTACCCGCCTCACCAATTTGAATTTCCACCCATTGGAACATAATTGCAAATAATTGCTTGGAGAATGAGCTTGCAATTAAAAAAGGGAGACAAACTAACTACACTACTTGTGCTTATGTTTTATATGGTCAGGTTTAAAGGTTCGAAAGCAAATTGTTTTGGATGGTCCTGTTAGTTGTGGCAAAAGTATTGCACTTGCAATGCTTGTTCACTGGGCTCGTGATGAAGGTTGGCTTGTTGTCTATGTCCCAAATGGTCGAGAGTGGACACACGGAGGAGTTTTCTACAAGAATCCACTAACTGGTCTTTGGGATACTCCTGTTCAAGCAGCCAATGCTCTTCAGGCAAGAAAGTGGTCCTTCTTGCTGCTAAACTTGACTTCGTTTGATATTATCTGATGTCTGGATTTGTATCCTGTTTGAAATCAATTAGCATTTCCTGTAGCTTCCGATTGGTATGAGTTATAAGAGAATCTAATGCTGATATGTAGCATTTGATTTTGTTGAAGATGCACGATAAACTAAGAATTCCTTGAAATGCGCGAGTCCATTAGCTTCTATATAACATGCATCCTCAGTTAAGGTCATAGTACCCATATTGACACGACACACCATTGGTACTGGTGAGGGATATATGTCAGGTATGGCCAATTCCACTTGGACTTGACTGGAGGACTGGTATCATAGAGCAGATTGAAGATGAGGCAAAACTAAGCAACAAAAGAAGAATCGAAAGAAATACAGGTATATAGTACTTGTTGATGAGGATCAGCGTGGCGAAGCAGCAAAGTGGCCATTATCGGACGACAAAAAACCATCAGGAAGATGAAAGGACCGGCAGATTGAAGCCGTCGGTTAATGACAAAGAAGCACGGCTAAGGAGACGGGATATGGATACGACACGCGGACACGTTATTTCTTCAAAAAATAGGACACGGACACGTCGGGGGATACGTCGAATATAAAATTTATTTGTATTACAGAGTTATGTGATGAATCCATATATAAATGACGAAATCTTTATGTCTATCTAATTTTAGAACAATACAACAAAGATAAATTAGCAGTCTTCATATAACTATACGTGGACTACACATCGGTGGAAATTTTCACCTATGGTTGAGTTTTAGAAATTAGATTTTAACCTTTTATGTGTTCTTAGCAGGTTCTAAGAGTTTTGCCAACGTGTCCTAGAGCATCTACCATGTGTTTGAATAAAAGAATACAATAAAAAATTAGACAAGTATTTAAGCATGTCCCGCACGTGTCGTGTCCTTCACCGACACGTGTCGGACACTGATACGTGAGGCCTATAGACGTGTCTGTGCTTCTCTTAGGTTAATGAGGCACATTCATTGGGAAGAGAGACGCCGTGATGTGTGCTTGTGTTGCTGATCTTGAGGGACAGAGAGAGATTAGAGAAGTGAAGGACTTAGTCTCATCTTTTACCAACCCAACTGTTGTTACTCTTTGTATGGAGTACAGCTGTAAATCATGGCATGGGCGGACATAATTTCAAGAATTAATAAATTTGGTGGGCTTGAACATTGGTCTGATCTCTCTGTTTTTTACTAATTAAAACATAGTAAAAGAGATTCACAAATTATATTATGTATCCCAGTACCTGTAACCCAACTTGGATCCATATCCAATTGTCCTCTATTTTTTGGTTCGAAGTGCTTGACTGTTTGATGTACACCAATCTTACACCTGGACCTGATTCATGCATCCTCTGTTCAACATAGATCTTCACTTGTTTATCTTGTCTGTGATTTCCATGGCACTGGAGTTCAAGCTTTTCACTGAATACCAAGTATGTATGTTGCTTAAAAGAACTTAGCAATACATCGCCTAACTTGTGCCACAATGGTTCGTACTTGAAAGCCCTTGGGAGGTTACAAGGGATGAAATCTGGGTGAAGGATAATATCTTCGGAAGATTACCCATTTAACAAGATCTTATGACAATTATCTCTGACATTGTTCAACAACAGATTTTCTTGATTATTTGGATATAGTTAAGAGTTGATCCATTTACATGATGTGCTTCTTATATTTCATTAACTTTTTCGGCCTTCTATAGTCCTTCGGTTTTCCGTAGTCCTCTCCCTTCATCTTTATAACTAATAGAACAATGATTTCTGGTGATCTGGGGAAATTTTGTGACTAATTTGTCTTGCACTGTTGTTGGTGCCATTGGATATCTTGTGAATCACTTGGTTTGGCTTCTTACCTTCTGCGTAATTATCAGGACTTTTTGAAATACAACGAATCCCGCTTGCAGCAATTGCCATGTCAAATATCTGATCCTATCCCGTTGGGAGAGGGTGCTGGTGTTGGGTTGATGAAAGGGGTTGATTCCATGGCAATGCCTGAAGGTTCAACGCTATATGACCTTGTTCAAACTGGAGTCACTCACACGCATGCTGCCGTTGGAGTGCTAGTTCGTTTGAGGAAAGAGTTATCACTTGTAAAGGACATACCCGTCCTCTTTGCTATTGACCAAGTAATGGAAACAACTTCCTTCAAGATTCCATTTTGTTTAGTCCTTGTATTCCTGTGACTAGTTGGTATTCATGTAGCTTATTTGTTGTGGCTGCTTGTGTCTGCAGTATAATAATTGGTTTACATTCAGTGGGTATGAGGAACCGGTTACTGTTCGTTCATGTCGGCCTTTGCATGCTAGAGAACTTGCAATGGTTAGTTTTAAAGTTTCAGTTTTGTTTACATACATCCTGATTGAACATTTTGTTGGTGTTTTCTTTTTAAGTTTGTTTAAAACCTATTTGCTCTGTCAACTAACCTTTTTGGAAGCATGAAAAGACAGTTATCGGTTTGAATTCTTGTATACATAAAGATCTCTCTCTCTCTCTCAATATTAGTTTGAGTTTAGTTCATTATGTTGGTAACTACTGCAGTGATATGGTCGTGAAGAAAGACTAAGAGAGGGAGATCAGTGTCGGGGAACCCTTCAGGCCCATTAGTGGCCCCTAGTTCCTAACCAAGGGAGAGCTGGACAGGAGGGTTTAGATGGGCCGCAGATACTCTTTCAAGTCAAGCTTAGAGCTTGAACTCTAGCATGACCCGAAACCCCATTGGAGTAAGCTTTAGCAACCACCACCATTTGATGAGACGGATGATTTGTGTGTCCTCCCAGAAATTTGATTGTTTGGACAAAACAGGTTGAAAACGTATGAGGTATAATTACCGTCAAAATTTGCAACTAAAAAATGGGTAGTCTGTTGGCAATTGGTTAAAAGTTGAGACCATGTTCTGGTGAACCACATGGCCATCTCAGGAAACAGCTAAATCACTAATTTGTCCAGCAGCACGAGTTAAGTTCATCATATAAGTCATTATTATGATAAGCTTTGTTACATGGACTGTGGGTGCTTATCCAAGCATAAGGCATCCCTAAAAATTAAATCTTATGGTTCTGGCTTATGGGTTGAAAAGTTAGTTATTACTTGTGACATAGGAGTAGGGGACCTTTCTGGAACAAGCATTTTGATTCTACATTGTATAGACTATAGTGTTCCACACATTATATGTTAATGAATAACAGTAATTGGAGTGAAATGAAATGTGACTAATTGAAGTACATTGAATTTCTATTTCCCATCCATGTGAGATTAAAAATGGCTGTATGTCTTCTCTAGGTGAATGCATTTAGGTCTATGATGCACAATGACATGATGGTGGGTGCCTTCTCTCACTCAACAGCAGTTGGGAAGTTACGCAAGGACTTGCCAGATGTTCCTCCAGATGTGCGCATAAATTTTGCCCGCTACAATTTAGATGAAGCTGCCACTGTTTGCCACTACTACCTCAGGTATTTTGTTTCGATGATTGATTGCCAAGCTTGCTATATTTTTTCACTTTGTTCAACATTGCATTTGGTTTCAGTTCCTGTATTAGGCTTAGTTTTCCGTTTGATTGTAAAATCAACCATGATTTTAGCAAATGAGTTTAACAGGTGCTAAAATCATGATTTTGAATCAAAAAATGATAGTTTTAAGTTGAACAAACTTATGGATGAAGACATTGTCAATATATGGATAGGCAACCGTCGGTAGCAGGTTCATGGCTTTTGTCCACTATTTAGACAAAAACCCCATTCCATATCTGGTCGAAGAAGTCACTTGGACTTTTTTAGAGAAGGTTTAAGAGAGCCTATTTCGTTGAGTACACTTTGGTTGACTTCCTGTGTCTTACCAATTGTAGGCAAAGACTCGTACGCCGTGAAGTATTCTCAGAGGAAGGTTGGAAGAAGATATTCTACTTGTCCAACGGAAATGGATCAGAGATGAGATGGTTACTCCCGTTCATGAGGTGATGATCCAAGGTTCCGTGTACTTACATCAAGACGGCAGAGTTGATTTTTTGCTCTCATGGCTTTCGGCTTTTGAGACTTCGGTGGGATATAAATGTGATATCACTGTTATCGAGCACTTGACGCCTCGAGGAGGTCGATGCAGTCAGCTATCCGAGAATCAGATGACTTTTCGTTTCTTTTTTTGGTGGAGGAAAGTATTTTTTTCGTATCCCTTCCAATTTGTAGACTGCAAATGTAACCTTTGTATACTGGTCTTCGCATCCCTAGTAAGATCAGTGCTGGGAAAAATAAGGGGAAAAAATGCCTCTTCACTGTTGATTTCTAACATTGCAGTTGCATTGCTGTGTCGAACGATCATTATACTAACTGTGATTATCGCATGTGCCTGGCTTTCTTGTTTTCTTGTTTTATATTTATATAACATAGATTTCATTTGCTTTGATGTAATCTATCTTATAGAGTATTGTAAAGAAATAATTTTAGTACCGAGTGGGCACCAGCTCGCACTGCCACGTGGTGTCTCACGGCTCATTTGGGAGATCCATTCGTGTTTTGGACGGCCCAGATGGGGTTGTTCGGTGGCAATTCTTGTAATTTTGAGTGGTAAATTTATTCCAACTTATCTGGGCCGTCCAAAACACGAATAGACGGCTTGGATGAGCTGACGGGCCCGCTCGGGAGTGAAAAATTTGGCGACTTTTCGTATGTGACAAGTGGCACTAAAATAAGAATTTGGGGGGAAAGAAAGTATTGATAATAATTTTGCCTTAACAACACCAACTAAAATTAGACATCTGAAATTTAAGCATTAATCAGCACAATTCGTGGGATTATGTTACGAGGGATAATTACAACTTCCAAAATAATCCTAACATATCTCATGACAAATGAGAAGTCCCCCCTGCTCTCTCTTCCCGCGGAAAAAAGCCCCGACTTCTTCGGATTTTTGTTAATAGAAAATATTGTGGCAGCCACGAGGTTTGGAGACTAACCAAAAAACATTGGCCTTGTTCAGTTACAGCGTTGAAAAATTCTTTCCAAAACTCAATTTGAAATTTTAAAATCATTGACATTTCCCGTCCCACCCGGGCCTCACCCCACCCCTTACTCTCTGTCTACCCACTTCACTTTTAACCGGCATAAATTAAGCCAGTGGGGCCCCTCAGCCCAAGACCCAACGTGTAATGCAACTGTCCATTTGTTCTCTCTCCCTCACACTCTCTCTCTCTCTCCCAAAACCCGACGGGTAATGAGATGTTTTAGTACAATACACAAGTACAACTCCATACTTCGACTTTTTATAACCAAACAACAATTTTTAACTTTTACCGAAAAAATCTGGCCTAAGCAGCCATCCGAACAAGGCCAATTGATTGTCAGCGGAATTAATATTATCTTTTGTAGAGAGATTTTTCTTGCATTCAAACAAATGGAAGCTGGCAGGCAAAACATATTCAGATTGTGAGATTGTGGGATGGGGATTTACATTCACTGGTTAACTTACAATCCATGAGAACAACCACCACTTGGGGCAAAAGTGTTTTGGGGAGATTGATATTTCATCTCTGTATGCTCTCTTTCAACATTTTGGGTGATTCAAAACACTAGTATTCTGCATGAAAGATGTGGTTTTCCCAATTCATCTTCCTTTTCCCCTGTTATTGACATTTTGTAGGGTTGCTCAACAAAGCTGAATGGTAAGCGCATTTCCGCTGCGCAGACTGACCGAGAAAGCATCTTCTCTGCTTTCGAGCATCTCCTTCTCTTCCTCTTCTTCTCGGCATCTCCAGCTCCTCTCTTGGCTTGTGAATTTCTTCTATTCGTAGTTCCACGGCCCAGCTAGTGAATTTCTTTCTTCTATTCATAGTTCCGCAGATTTCTGCTACCACCAATAGTAATCTCTTTCACGTAGTTTCCAGTTTCTCTCACTGTCAATCTTAGAGCGCCATTTGAACCACAAGATCAGGTGGAGAGTCCTATTAAAAGCCCGGCGCTTCTGCAAGGTTTACCCTTAAATTCCCGATACTGTGTTGCTGGGGTAAGGCCCAGAAGAACTATAATCCTCGGTAGCAGGGGAAATCTCTTCAAGCACAAAGAGCATATATTGAGACACCAGATATTGAGTCAAAAAATAGAAAGGCGGAATCTGGAAAGGTAAATAAATACAAATATCAACAATTTCTTCAAGCACATAAAAATTAATACAATCCTCGTGCTCACTACGTTTCCAACTACCAAAAAATTTCACGACACAAGTCCACACTGTTGACCCAGACCCTCGAGTTTCAACAACTATCAACTACAGGGATATCAATCACCGACAAGATGTGCCTAAATTGCTGCCCTAAGGATGGTTTCCCGTTGTGATTCGGAGAAGTTATCCTTGAGCAGCTGTTCTCAGAATCAGTATTACAGAACAACATTTAGAAAACTTGTTTGTATGATGAATTTCAAATCTTGTTATTAAAATAGTTATTGGAAAAGAACCCACAAAAAATATGTTTCCAAATTCTCAAACCTTATTAATAATATATTTGCGTTTTTGTTTTGTTCTAAAAGTGTTCTTATAATCAGATTCTGAAATAACAACCTCACAGTGTAGATCATCAGCCTCTTCAAAAACTTCAATTTAAACCGCAAAGCGTAGATCATCCACCTCTTGTTCATCAGGGTTAGAGTTGACACTGCACACCTCTAGTTCATCAGGTTAGAGTTGACACTGCACACCTCTTGTTCATAAGGGTTAGAGTTAACACTGCAGTTGCACGCAACCTACCAGATTTCGTTTCAGGGCTTCATCTCAGCAGATCTATTGCCCCTTGCAGCAAATGTTTCGGCAACCAGTAGCGGAAAAGCAATGGTCGCATCGCAATGTACCTGGTTGAAACCAATCAAAAGATCAAACACAGTTGGAATAATACAGTGACTACTGTTAAAAAGCAAACAGATAACCACAATGGCAATCAGTCCGAAAAAGTGTGTAATTTTGAAAACAGATCGAGACAGTGTAACTCCGCCTGGGTCGTGCCTAAAGTTTTATCTTTTTCCCAGCCGGTCCCAAGCCCGGATAAAGGAGGAGAGTTAAGTGTTAGGTAACCGACAGCCAGCACATAAAAAACTCCGTCAGATCTTTATGACATGAATCCTAATATGTTTGGTTATCGAGACAGTGCAATGAATAACAGAAACTTCGAGAGAGAGAGAGAGAGAGAGAGAGAGAGATGAACCTTAACCGTCTTAGCAGACCCTCGTATTTTCCCCCATGAAACAGCTTCATCAGGATTGGCACCAGAATCACTGCCATCGTACTCTTGTGCTGTATTGATGAAGACAGCATAATCTGCCCCATTACGCATCATATTGGCATTGCATATGTGATGCTTGGGCAGCCCTCCTCCCAGAATTATCATTCCCGTCTTCCTGGGACTTGCATTGACAGCTTCGCCATTCATTGCTCGAATATCTGTTTAAAGAGCTAGCATTTGTCAGTTAATTTCCCAAGTCCTCCTGTTTGGGCCTGAAAAGGACATTGAAGAGATTCATTTACCTTGCACTATGTCAATTACTAGACCTGGGTTGCGGAAAGAGTGGAAGTATAACATGTCCCCCAGTGAGCCATCCGTTAAGCTGGGACAGAAGACTGGAATATTGTTCTGGGAAACCAATAGTATTAAAGCAACCATCAAAATCCACGTAAAAGACTAAACTGAGTAATAGTTGACAACGCTATAAATTGTCAACACCAACAATTTCACACAAAAACACAGGTAGATGCTTAATTTTCATATGCTAACCGTTTTAAGTCATTGGATATGCCATCCATGCAAGAACAAGACTTTCTTTTTACAATCATCATTTCCAATTGTAATGTTAAATTTCCCATGATAAGTTATATCGTTCATCAAAGTATAAATTCCACATTGAAACTTTTCAAAGTATGTCTGTATTAGATTTGAACTATCTATGTCTAACTATCTTCAGTACATCAGAAGCACGAGATGAGAGCAGAAGCAGAAACAAGGCTGGCCCTATAAACTCCTTGCTCTATATGATTCATATGTACCACACCGAAGCATGCTCCTACATGCGGTTGTGTGCATGCATGGATAAGCATAATTCTTGAATGTAATACGACTTTGACAGTAAGATATTCATTATTCAGCATCTAATTTATATAAGCATTCAAAATGTTTCGAAACTCGAATTAGGAATGAATAAAATGGCTCTCATTGGAAAGGTTAGCAAGAAATACTCTTCAATTAGCGAGCGGACGTTTCTTAGACTACACTCAGCTGCTTCTTTACGGACAATGAAGATCTCATGAGGTTCACGCAGAGTAGTTTCATTGGAGCATGCCATGCAATCAGAATCAAGATAGAACAAGGACCTATTCCAAGAAAGGAAGATTCCAGCCTAAGAAAACTACAAATGCTACAATGTCATTTACCAGGAGCTTGCCCTGCAACTCAATCGAAGCTACCTGCTTACCCAATATTATAGAAACTTCAAAAAAAAAAAAAAAAAAAAAGAAGGCGGCAAAGTTATATTTTAATCTCAAAATTCAAATGCAAACCAAACCCCACACACACCCATGCCCAAAAAAAAAAAAAGAAAAAAAAAAAAAAAAGAAAAGAAGCCCATGATGGTTGTATAATAGCTGAAGCTCAAGATACAAAAGGATTAAGTAAACTCAAGCTTGGAATTGCAATATTCAGCTTTTATTGGTAAAAAGCTAGAAACATACCTTGTATGCCCAGTACAGGTACGAACTTCCATTATTTATTTCTTTCCCCAAGCGAGCAATAACTTTAGATGGAGTCCATAATAATTTCTGTGAATGCAAAAGGGAAAAGGTTAGGATGGAAGTCAACCAATGTTAGCAGAAAATGGTGGAATGAGGACAGATGAGAAAATTTATGTTCTCTTTCCTAGCACATAAAGACATTCCATGAACCACATAATGCTTAACTAGAGAAAAATAAAAAGGGAATAGAGGTCTCATGTATGTTCCATGGATCCTTTATTTTGGCTCGTGTCGATGTGTCCACACGTAAGTATTTTGACACTCCGATCCTCTAATTGTTATGATATTTACAAAAAACAGAATATCAAATTAGCTAGAAAAGCAATATTTCCAGCCTTTCGCATGGACAGGAAATAGCAAACACATATTTTTCTTAACCCCCTCTTGTTTAAACACATTCTAAATACAATTTATGATACATAATCTAAGAAAATTATGCAATATATACTACTACAAACAATTGTTTAGGACGGGCCCTGTAGTCCTACCTAATTTGGGGACACATCCTAGTATCCTAAGATTTAATTTTAGGAAGATCCGATGCTTGGACTAGCACCCTCACCCAAGTCCATGTAACATAGGGTCTGATTAGTTAAGTATGTAAAGAATAGACACAACCTTGTGTGATTCAAAAGGATATTATTATGGATCATTAGAAACTAGGAAGGATCACGCATATAAATCACATAACATGAGCACTTCCCACTACCTTGGCAGTCTGCTCTTCCAACATCTGGTCAAATATTGGAATGATCCAATCTTCAAATTTGCAGTAGTTGTCATTCGGAACCAACAAGTTACCAATGCGGTTTAATCCTTTCGAGCGTAATTGAGCGCCTGGTAGAGAAAATTCACCTTTATATGTTGGTGCAAGGCACTTTATAAGGTCCTCTTCAATACCACCGGCAGTTGTAACCACTACATCAACCTGATAACAGATAAGAATAATTTCAGTGGCGTAATGTGTTATAATGATTCCATTCCAAAACCAAAGCGTACGATGCACAAACTAATATTGCATCCGTTCCATATTGTTTGCCCATTTCCAAAAGTTTTGCCACTAATCTGATGAAAAGTTCATGTATAAATCTTCATACTTTTTTTTCATCAATTTAAGGATCTCAATTAGTATTTTGATTGATCCAAAAAGTTCAAAAAAATCATGTCCGGAAGTATCTTATTTTTATCCGACTTATGACATGATTTAGAAAATGGACAAAAAATTTTGGACAGTGGGAGTTATATATAACACCCTATGCGACTCCCACACACACAGCTCATTTGTTCTTCCTTCCCAAATAACCTCAACTTGAGCACAATTGCACAGCAGTAAAACGAATTTTACGCTATAACTACATTAGAAAGAAACAGGACATTAGCATATGATTCCCTCACCATGTGATGCTGAACAAGATAACGAACAGTGTCACGAACACCAGACGAAATGAGATTGGAAGTGAAACCCAGAAACACCTTACACCACACGGACTCCCTGTAAACTGGGTCCTTCTCCTCTTCACCGCAATCCTCTGTCGGAGACTCATCAGAAAGCCTCCAGTCCAGCTTCAAATCCCCAAAGAGAAAAATAAACAAACCTCTATATTCATATTAATTGAGAAACAAAGGATCTTGCTAACTTAAGTTGGTCAAAAAGCAAAAAACAGTTAGCATCTCAATTCACCTTTTTTATATTTCGAAACATATTAAAACATATTGCACACTTTTTACTAACTAATGTAAATAAATTCACACACGTATGGAGGCTAAACACCGCGAAACACATTATAGTTAGTATTTCCCCCAAAATAAAAGCAAAAAACTATTTTTCTAGACACGATTACAAAGCCTCCGTTGGAGACTCGTTAAAAAAATAAACAACCTCGAAATTTCACATTAACCAGAAAAAAAAGAAAGAAAAGGATCTTGCTACCTTAAGTTGGTGATAAACCCAGAACAAGCAGCATCTCAATTCACCTCCAAATTTCATATTAACCGGGGGGGGGGAAGGATCTTGCTGCCTTAAGTTGGTGATAAATCCAGAACAAGCAACATCTCCAGTCACATTTTTTTTTTTTTTGAAGACAAACTAATCAAAGTGCACACTGTTTTACTAAGAGCATCTCCTACCCATCTCCATATCTCCATTTTGGAGAACCAAATTTCCCTTTTAGAGAATCCATGCCCTCCAACCCATCTCCATTTGAGGTCTCCATTTTGGAGACCCAACTCCCATCCTCCATATTTGGAGAATCTCCCACCAAATGGAGACCCATCTCCATTTCTCTCTTTTTACTTAAAATCACCATTTTATCCTTTGGAGGTATTGATGACAAATTATAATACCAACCACATCCTTATTTCTTTTCACTTAAAATCATCATTATTTTTGTTCATTTACAATTATCAATTACTCACCCACCAGCCTCCTACCCACCAGCCTCCCACCCACCTGTTTATTGTCTTCTTTTTTTTCATTTACTTTTACTACCCACCATGGTAGGTGTGGAGTAAAACGTGAATTCAATGAATTGCATAAATAGAGGTCTACCATATTACACTATGATTCCCCAGAAGTTCTCCCCTGGCCTCCCCTGGCCTTCTCTCCACAAAAGTCTACTTCAACCATGGAAACTAGTCCAACGTCTACTCAAGCTCAACGTGGCAAAGCTTTCACAATGGAAGAAGATAAAATCCTATGTAGTGCATGGCTTGAAGTTTCACAAGATCCTGTAAAGGGTATCAATCAAAAAAAGGATAGGTTGTGGGAACGCATAATTGTGATTTTTCATGCTCGTAGGCCTAGCCATTACCTTGAAAGGAGAACTCCCAAATCCCTCCAATGTCGCATGTCCAATATATCGAAAGCCATCAACAAATTTCGGGGATGCGTTCGATCAATCGAGCGCCTTAATCCGAGTGGTGCTTCTGAAAATGGACGTTTGAAGCTTGCCGGAAGAGAGGGGGGGTGTTTGTTTAAAAGTCTGGCCAGAGAAATGCTCTCAAAAGAGACCAAATGACTCTAAAAATGGGTGAATTTAGGGGGAATTTCGGGAGGGAAATTTTGGAGGGGATTTTTGGGAGCAAAATTTTGGAGGGGATTTTTGGGAGCAAAATTTTGGAGGGAAATTTGGGAGATGAAAAATAGAGAATTGGGGTTGGAGTTGTCCATTCTCCATTTTTGCTTTTTGAATAAAATATATTTTTTTGAGTCTCCAAAATGGAGATAGAGTGAGAGATGGGTAGGAGATGCTCTAAACCAAACCAAATGAAACCGAGCATTATGTTCCAATTGATTCCAATCAATAATCAATTGGGGTCGGCTAAACATAAAAAAGAATAGTTAGCATTTGCCCATAATACTACTCCTAGAATTTACAAATGTATGGAGGCTAAACACAACACACAGACGTAGTTTGCCCATAATAATATACTGGAAAAGCAAAAGACTGCAGCTTTTTCGGAAAAATATACAGTAAAACAAACCATTTGATTGACGACTTGAATGGCGTCACCCAGATTGGAGGCTTGGAAGCCAGTGGACACCATAGACCTGAGTAACTCAGAATAGTTGACACCTTGGTTGAAATCGTAGCCCTCGATCTTAATGCACGATGAGCCTTCGAGACTCTGTGATTCTTTGAAGGCAGCCGCACGTGCAGACTCCAGAACCGTTTCTTTCGTGGCTTCTTCCCCCATTTTTAATGCTTTTGTTCTGCAAGAAGACGAAACCCAAATTGAAAATGGAAATGGAAAGATTTTGGGTTCAACCTTCGAACCATAATTTTTTTAGAAGCAACTGAAGTAAATTGATGGAAGTGGAACCTTACAGTATACTCCCCTGGTTTGATTCTGGGAAAATTGAAGAGAGTAAAGGAAAAATGAAGCGCTAACTTCGACTGGCCTGTAATTTATAGTAGCAGAAAGAAAAGAGGAAGGAAGTGAGAGTCGAGTGAGAGAGAAGGCCCATTAACCGATTTGCCGACGCCGAAGAGGAGGAGGAAGCAGTTGGAAATTGGGAAAAAAAACAAGTGTGTTAAAGCCCAAGCTACTTACAACCGCAAGCATATTTTCCACTAACAAAAAACAGTTTTTTTCAAACACCGAGACAGGTCATTCTCTCACAATACATCACATAAAAAATCATGAAAAATCAATTTTTTCAAAAAACTCAGTTAGTGGAACACCCCCTAAGAAAGAAGATGTGTTTGTCAAATACGCCTTCAAAAAGTGTTGTTACCAAACACGTTTTCTAAAAGCGTGTTTCATAAACACGTTTGTAAGTCGAATTATGATTAACCTACTTGGTTCTGTTAATCCGTCTTAAATCACAATAAAAGCGTGAAATGCAAACACGATTTCCGGAAAAGCGTGTTTTCTAACCACGTTTTCACATATTCTAGGAATAAAGTTTAAAAACGCACGTTTTAATTAATTAAATTTTTAAAAATTGCAAATCGGTTACTAGGCTGAGAGAGAACCACTGGGGGGGAGGTGAAGTGCACCACCATTGTGCAAGGTGCCCCAGTCTCGCTTCAATGATCGGAAATGTTCACTTTGTAAAGCTCGTCTAGGAGAACAAGTGTTCATAAAATCAGTTCGATCGGATATCACTAAATGCCGCGTTGGAACATTATTATCTTGAAAAAAAAAAAGGATCTGACACACTACATCAAACCCACTGAAACCCATTAATGCCAAGTTATATGTGTTTCGATGAGACACTTAATGATCCCTGGTTGAGTCGATTTTTGAAGCACTTGTTCTTCTCGGTGAGCTCTACGAGATGAACGTTTTCGATCGTCAGAACGAGGGTGGAGCACCATGCACCGATACGCACAACACCTCCCCCAGTCCGAGAGAGAAGGGTGTTACCCACCGTGATCTAATGTTTTAATTTTACGTTTAGAATTTAGGATCAGAAATTTTTAAATAAAAATTTGCAGTTCGGATCAACCACTCACACATCTCATTGAACTAATTTGTTAAGGTCACTCAAAAAATTATTTTAAAATTATTGAACGGTTCGAATTTTTCGCGTGAGACCTAAAAAATAGGTCCCACAAGCTGTAATTATATTTTTGATGCCCTTTGATATGCAATGAGGTTGTGGTACAGATGAGATAGAGAAGACGTTGACGCCCTTGTAATGTAAATGAGTTGGGTTGGGTTACTTGAAAATTGAAATGTCATGTAATCTTCTGACATGTGACCATAACAAAAAAAAAAAAAAAAGAGCATAGCCACACACAGACTAATAGCAATATAATCATGAATTAGGTTAAATCAGTTTTTACGTCAATGTATCGTGAGAAAATGACCTATTTCGTAAAGCGCAATAAATCATTTTTGAGTTTAAGCCAGAAATTGAAACAAGCCCAAGTTCTTGAATGAAATTTTTTGAAGGAACTTCAAAGACAAATTGAGAGGCTCGTGGACGTGTCCCGTTTCCTTATTTCAAACCGTTATTTTTGTAGAGTGAAAAAAAAAATTGCATTATCATTTTCCAAATGTGGAATATCAACGAAATAAAACTGACATTATCATTTTCCAATGTGTTCATTGTTTTTCTCCAGTGAAGTGGAAGGCTTCCAACAATCTGAATATGTTTTCAACAGTGAAGCAAATGCAGAACCTAAGAACAGAATAACTTCATATTGTGAGCAGGAAGCGAGTTGTGACTTATTTTATTTTATTTTTTTATGCATATTGAACCTTTCCACGTAAACGCCAAACTTTCTAGATTGGATATAAAGTTTCTTCACTATTGTGGCACATTTCGGAGAACGGACAAGCGCTACCATCTATCTTTTGACACGGGCATCGGTTATGGTACCAATCTCCAACTGCCTCTGCAATTGTCTGCCAAAAAAACAGAATACACTTCAGAGTAAATGCCTGAGAAATGACAAAGCTTAATTGTTATGTTCGCATTCTCTGTTTTAATTTGTCAAGAAATACACAACTTATTTGACGAATTACTTTCATGTAAAATTTCAAAAATCTCACTTATTTATATTAGCTAGCTGGCCAGAATTGTTGTCCTTTTTAAGAAGTCAAAATATGCAAGTATTGCCATTTCGAGATTCCCCTTCTCAATTACAAACACTCAACATATGAAAAAGAAAAAGGTCACCATTACGAAACGCCAAGAAAAAGTTCTCAATACGTACACAAAAATTGGTTTCGAACAAAAATGAAATGAAAACAACGAGAAAACGACTAAATGTTTTCAAAATTTCTGTTTTCGGAAGTTCCAAAAATAAAAATGCGACATGGAAGAAGAAAAATAAAGATAATGGAAACAATTCACTTACTTTTCCACCCAGGACAAAAGAGTCATTACTAAGCCAGGTTTCTTGTGTGACAGATTGGCAATGGACATAGCAAGAGTTTATAAACAATCCTCGAGATGAAGAGCTGCATGGTCCTTCCAATGCATGTAAAAATTCCAACCTGAATCCTGAAAATAAAATCAAACTCGAGTTGTAAAAAAAAAATTCGAAAAGGAGTTTTTACCCCGGGAAATTGGAGGTTGTACTCATTTTTGTAAGCCGTCATTTTGGTATCACAATAATACTCGAGACCGTAGAGCAAAACTTAAATTGTAAACTTTTCATAGGAACCATGGAATGTATACAACAATGGCCAGAGTAAAGGCACGCCAAAGAGAGACTGTTAATAGGAGGAACCTTCAATGATTTTGAGTTGATCTGTTGAACATGAAGTAATATTGAGCTTGCAATCACTCCACAAGCTGTAGGGATCAGCTACTCTCGGTACCAAAACGTTCGGTATCTGAAAGCAAAAACAAAAAACGAATCAATGACGAAAACAGAAGCTGGCAATTATAACCTGTAACACACATTGTTTACCTAATGCTTTCACTCGCATTGTTTACCTAACGCTTTAAGTCACTATGTCAACCAAATATCACAAAAAATTAAGAAGAATATACTAAGTGCTTTGAACATTTTGATGTGTTCCCATAACCTTGACGTGGGAATTAGGTCCAAATCAGACCCTTTGACACAAATCAGACCCTATATTCGTATCCGAGATCCATGTAGCATAGTAAAAGACCATATGGTGAAACAAAGAAACAATGTGATTGTAAATAGCAGTGTAGCATTTCTAATATGATGACAGTTACAGTGCGTGACTCGTGCCCAACATCAAAGTCCTCCTTCTGAAAATTATTAATAAGACATCCTTGTTTTGTTAGAGAGTAATTGTAGAACTCTTACATTTAACAGAACAAACAAAAACAAGTTAAGCTGACAAATGAATTTTGAAATCCTCCTGCAAGAAAGTATAATCAGTAAAATTTGACACACCATAACAAGTTAACAACCATGATCCTATATTTTACCATTTTTGTTTCTTGAGGATAGGAATAAGCTAACCTGCCATGAATCATAGGCCGCATTTAATATAAAAAGTGGAGTCTCCAATAGTTGTGCCACATTTTGAGGGAAAAAACACTGCAATGTAGTTTCAATGCTTTAGTATGATTGTCGAAAAAAGCAAAGAAGATTGGAAAAGATACAAAAAACTACTCTCACCAAACCAGGGCTCAGTTTTGTAGTGCAGGATTTGGGTAAGTTTTTAGCTGATCCCTGCAACAGAGATAAACAAACATTGACTCCAGAAATAACATCTCATTGAATAAAAAGCAGGAAATAATAATGAAACCATCTCCTATGAAAAAAAGAGAATGGTGACAAATAGAGAGGGCCTTGTAGGTCGTCGTTTCATTCGGCTTGAAAGGGGAAAAAGGAAGATACTTGCTGTTTGTGTTTTTAAGAATTTTAATATACTATTTGGTCTAAAATTGTTTTGTAAAAATCTTGTGTCTTTTCATGGTTTGTTTTATTGGCTCAATGTTTATTTTGTGGTAAAGACCACCAACACTTGTCTAGAAGAGCAAGGGTGAAAAATAAAGATAAATACAATGTTGGGGATGTTAAGTTACTGATAATCCCAAAAGCTTAACCTATTAAGAAGTAGGCCCAATAATGTATATCAACTATTCAACATCCTCCCTCATGCGCAACCCATCTTGCACGTAGAGATGAAAATTTTTTATAGATAGAGAGAAACATAATGTTAAGGGAAGAAGCAGAATGCAAACATAGAGACTTGAACCCAAGACCTCTCCCAACCTGAGCTCCAAAAGCATGTTAAGTTACGAGTAATCCCAAAAGGTTAAGAAATTAGGAAATAGGCCCAACAACGTATTTGAAGCTATTCAACAGGGGAAACATTATCTACAACATACATAGACTGAAACCGCATCTTCATAACGGAAACATCGATTATAGAAGACTGTGTGCGTGTGTTTGAGAGAGAGAGAGAGAGAGAGAGAGAGTAGGTACATGTGTTGTAACTAAGTCATTATAGTAGGCTTCAATGTATCGTACTCCAGTAATGTCCTTCCTGAAATACAGCACCATGCCTTCTGGTTAAATGAAACAGAAGTTCAACATCTATTGCATGGATTAGGATAATTATGAATAGGTATAGGATTGAGGTGATAATAAGAGCTTACACATTAACAAAATAACCAGCATCTGAGACACATTTCACTTCAGTATCCTTTGGTAGAAGTGCGCGAAAACCATCACAATGGAATATGGTAGCCAACCCACCAGATGAACAACCGGTGAGAATTGCCTGTTCCAACTTGCAATGAGAGAGAGAGAGAGAGAGAGAGAGAGAGAGAGAGAGAGAGAGCAGAAAATAAATGAATCATACATTTTCGGCATTCTTCATTCCTTTTGCTAATAATTCCTCAATGACAGCAACAAAAATCCTTCCGCCTCTAAAGTGAAGATTAGTATCCTAATACAATTGAGACACAATGAGTAATCCTCTGGTTAGGTCTTTCATTACAGTTATAAAGAAGATAATACATTAGATACAGTTCCGTCGCTGTGTTTGGACATTAGCTTTAAGGAGGGATTTGAGCATGGAAAACAAAAAGGAGAAGATTCATGAAGCTAAGTTGCCTTTTTACCATGCTAGGAAACCTTCTTTTCTTTTCTCTAAGCAAATCCCTTAGAATATTCAAGATCCAGACACAGCCTATATAGTGAAACTAAAGATTGAGATTTGCATATATGAATTAAAATAACTTACCGGATTGACTTCTTCGACATCGCCTGTAAATGATGCCCCATCACAGTACCTAACCACTATCCTATTCCAGTTATAGAAATCTGGATGCTGAAATAGAGTCAATTTCTAATTTGGTAAAGGAAACTTGAAATCAACCGAAAATCTGAAAAGGAAAATTGAAGCCCCAACTAATAAATAAGTATATGGAAAACCTGGATTAAGCTTTTGCTGGTTGCTCAGTATCCCAGGGAAAATAAGCTGCTTTTGCATTTGCTTAGACGAACCTAGATCAGTGTTTTTGCGTAAAAGGCAACTTGTGACATTTTGACACCAGCCTCCACCCTAAAATACAAAGTACATCGTTCAATTCAAAGCTTAAGGACTTATCTCTTAGCATAGTAAATAAAGTTACCAATAGTATGTCAACTCAATTGTTAAGAAATAATGAAAAAAAACTAACTTGGGATTCGTTGGCATTACATATTACAACAGTACTCAGTACTTTTTTGAACATTTCCTTACTTAACCATCACAGTGATTATATGGGGCAAAATAAAATGGTAGGTGAAAAACCAACCTGAAGATGAACCAACCAATTGTTAATCCCTGATCCAAATCCCTTATCCCAATTGTATGCTGGTGGACTCCCATCCAAACAAACTGTGGAATATCAGAATCACAAGCCCATTCATCACAAAGTTTATTGAAAGAAAAGGGATTACAAAGAAGTAAATTAAAAAAACAGTTGACTTATTGAGAAGCAAGATGATTTTTCACCTGCCCCTTTTGCAACAGCATTCTCAACATATGTTATTCCAACATCGGCATCTGCTGTTTTCAGCAAGATCAGACCACAAGCTAACATGTTTAACCATTGGCCTACCTTTCTATTGGCCATTCTGCAAATTTCTAGGAATAGTCATCATCACTGGACCAAAATGCATTCAAGAAGCAAAATTTGGAAGAAAAAGACAAAACAGAACATGAGATTGAAAATTATGATCACAATACTAAAAACAACCAGACACAAGGGCTACCATATGCCAAAGTTCTCCTGTACGTCTGATATATTTGTTTACACAAGCAAAAGTGTGCGTGAGCATGTGTAGTATTCGAATTTATGTATTGACAAAATGAAACAATCAAATTCTTAACTTTCTCACTTATGTAAGGAGCTATTGTATACAAACCCTTCACTCAAATTTTGCCTATATAAGCAGAAGAAGCAGATTGCCCATCTAGCCTAAAGTCAATTCTCATGGTATTCTATCGTAGCCAGCCACAGGCTAAGACAAATTCAAAAAGTAGAAGTCCGAGTTTACACACATCTTTTCAAGTTCTAAATCAAGTACGTCGATTAAGACCAAGAAATCGAGCAAATCAATTCAGATATCGCTATTTAAAAACGGTGCTGCTAACCACAGCAACTAAGCAGTGCATAATAACACAAAATGCCAAAAAAAATTGAGTTTTTTTTGGTATTTTTCACAAACACCAATACACTTTCACATACACCTTTCAATCTGCACTTTTTTGAACATTATTCACACATTTTCCTTTCAACATAATGCTGAATCCATCACCTGTGCACGAAAGACTAACAAGGGGCTCGCCTGATTACCTGGAAAAGAAGAGAGAGGATGATCTTGTTTTCTTGATAGAGCCAGAATTGAAGCCAGTTCTTTAATGTGAACTTTGGAGTTTGGAACAAACTTAGATTGAAACCCAGGTGGGGTTTTGACATTCAAGTGTTCATATGAACGTGTTGAGAGTTGGGTTTTACCTAAAGAGCCGCATAAAATTCACTTGGTCAAAACCCAGAAAAATTTCAAAGCTACAAGACATAAAAAAATGAAAAGGGTTGACTGTGTTAAGGGGAGGGAGGGAGATTGCGACCGGTGCAGGATACTGACATTTTGGCCCAAATTTGCCGGAAGAGAACCAATCGACTTAATAAAATAAATTGGAAGTATTCACGGAATTGAGCTGACAATCAGTTTTAAGAATAGTCCAGAATCTCAAGCAAATAGCCAAATAGAGTAAAAAAATTGTATCCTCCAATGGAAGACGATTGTTTTCTAGCGTCATGGGGGTGGGGTGGTGGGGGGCAAAATGTAATCCAAGTTCTCATTTCACGAGGGCATTATAGAAATGGAGAACTTTTTTTCTTTTAAATTTTGCATCTTGCAAACTAACCAACCAAGCTTTACCATGTTCAAACTTGTTTTCTTATTAAATTTTTATCGAGTTCAAGCTCATAAAAATTTAATGAGCCAAGCTAGCTTAAGTTTGACTCGAGCTTGAGATTCTTCATGAGCCTTATCGAGCTAAACAAAAAAAAAAAAAAAAAATTATACATATACTCATATAGGCTTAAGACAACAAATAAAGTTTTACTAGTGCAAAATATATTGTACATGAAAATAGTCTCGATTTCAAAATAATAGTAAAATTTAATAAGTTTTTGAAAAGATAGTGTATTAAGATATTAAATTGAAATAAGAAGTTATATTACTCCCTCCGTCCCTTTTTAAGTGCGTACCTTGGGAATACGTGCAATTTTAAACCCCTAAAAAACATATTTCCCTATATAAGTTTTTAATTTTCTTTATACCAAATTAAAGTGCTCATTGAGTACTTTAATTTGGTGCAAAAAAAATTTAAAAATATTATATGAAAGTACATTTTTTAATGTCCACAAAAATACACGTTTCCCAAAGTACTCACTTAAAAAGGGACGGAGGGAGTATCTTATTCCTTTCAAAAGTAAACAAGCTTTATCGAGTTGAGCCGAACTTTGCCGTGTTCAAGCTTGTTTATAAGGGTTTTTAATGAACTTGAGCTCGAGTTGATCCTCAATAAAAACCTAATGATCTGACTTCGAACAAGCTCTTTTCGAGCCGAACCCGAGTCGAGCTCACGAAGAATTTGATTCATTTGCAAGCTTGCAGCCTTAGTCGTAGATTAAGGACTTCTATTGAAGGATATAATTATGCAATCTATTAAAATCAAATATGCCTTTTATTTGAACAACTCGTTTTTTTACCTTATCCTAGTTAATTTGAATTAGCTTTTGGTGTTTAAAATTACACCCAATAAAGCACTAAGACAAATTTGAAGCGCATATGTAAAAATCTAGAGTGCAAGATGCATTTTCCTAATTTCTTCACTGTGGGAGGATTACGCGCTGGTGCTTCCAAGGCCCAATAATGCTTGGTGGGTTGATGTTAGCGAAAAATTATTTTTAGCTTATTTTAGTTTCTGAATTTTTATACTTAGACAAATGGAAAGGACAAGTATATGTTTTATGGCCCCTTTGTATTAATTGATGTGATAAGAAAAGACGGGCGTTTTCACTCATTTGAATTGAGTATTTGGTAAAAACAGAAAATAGAAAAGTATAAAAGTATTTATTTTTTGTTGGCCTCTTCTCATTCCTCTCCAAATCCCATAAAAAAATGACTCTATCTCACGCTTTTGCACAATAAAATGGGGCTCTTAGATTAATAATGAAAATAAATTCTGTATTTGGAAAAAATAAGTGGGTTTTGGTTTAGACGAGTGATTCAGTCTAAAAGCTACTCTTATAACTTATTAATAATGAAAATAAATTCTGTATTTGAAAAAAATAAGTGGGTTTTGGTTTAGACGAGCGATTCAGTCTAAAAGCTACTCTTATAACTTATATAAAAAAAAAAAAATCAAACTACTCCAGATCGATCTAATGTTCGATTTTTAAAATCTTGTTCAAGAATAAACCAAGCTTGAACATTAAGTCGAAGCTCGTTTACCTTCAAACCAAGCTCGACAAACTACTACTCGGCTTGTTCGGTTTTTAATGCATCAAAACTATGGTGGATTTTCTTTATGGGCCTGTTTCTGTGATTCGGACTTTACTCATTTTAGGGGTTTTTTTTTACGGACCGGCCCAAATAACTCACCACTTGCTAGAAGAAAAAAACCGCCCTTCAAGCTCACAATCTTACAGTTATCAACAGTGCTCAATTTTTCGTTTGGTATGCTGAAGGTTGCTTCCTCTCTTCCCCGCCTCCCTCTCCGACGGTATGCCCTCTTCTCTCTCTCTCTCTCTCTCTCTCTCTCTCTCTCTCATGTATATATACATTTATGTATGTGTGTGTCTAAACAATGCATTCGAGCTTGTTTCTTGCTCTGATTTGTAAAAAAAACACTCGTTGGTTTGATTAGTTTGAGTAAACAACTTACAGACGAATTTTCTTTTTCTATTATAAATTTTTCATTTTGGAAATAGTTTTTGGCATACTTGGTCATTTTTCAATCAAATAGAGCCAATTGGTCATGAACCCATTTGGCTAACCTCAATTCATTGGGACAAAAGGCCTTTCTGTATTGATGAATTGAATTGAATTTCTTATGCTGTTAGTTGTGAGATTTGAAATTTTTGAGAGAAGTTATTACATAGTTAAAACATTTGTGATTGAAGTGCAATGTATTTTGTTCCGCAGCAGTTTTTTTATTTGCAAAATGAGCACAACGGCAACACTTTCTTGCCCAAAATTTGTTCCTGTGGAACACAGTGGAATTACATCAATAAGTAAACCAGAGGGTAAGTGCATCATTGTTTTTTATTTGTGTTTCCTTCACTCCATTTTATTTGTGCTTCGTATATTATAGTTCCTCTCTCGACAATCAATAAAAATGGTTACTTGATATGCTTGTTTAGCTTTCCTTTGGAATTTCTGCTTCTAGTTTTGTAATTGTTGTTGCATTGAAGAATATGAGTGTGATATACACTTTGAAGAGTTTAGGAAATGGAGTGAAGGCTAAGTATCCTTTCGTGAATCATCAATCATATGGTTGCTTTGATCGCTTTTGTTGTTGTTGCTTTTTTTTTTATCAGCTGATCACTTTTTTTGTTTGCAAGTGTTTTTATTTCATGGAATCAAGAACCATTAAAATGGTTGTTTACTGAATGTGAAATGCTCTGATTCCATCATGATTTCTAGCATAGGTTGAGATCTATATTAATGTCTTAGACTAGAAAGACAGCTAGTAAAAGTGGTTATTTTAGGCTTTTAGGCCTAGAAACTTGTCTCACGTGGTCTATAGTAGGTAAGCTTGTATTACAGAGATGTAGATTTGATGAATTCAGTTTTTGGAGCTTATGAAATTGTAATCCTCGCCTCAAAAGGCTTTCGCTACTCAATCGCCAGACTTTTTCAAGCACCTCACTTGGTGATTTCAATCTATTCCTTCTGCAAGTGAAACACGTGGGTAGGGTGAATCAATTTTTAGGTGCATTGAATAATATCGTACGGTACATATCGTGAATTCACTGAATTGTATGGTTCTGAATTCTGAATTTCTGATAACACTAGTACTTGACCTGTTCTATTCTTTTACTTCTGGCTTTCGAGCTAGTAGAACTACAATGGTTGCTGTCCAGTTTTTCTTTTAGCTTTAAGTGTATCATTGTTCTTGTAATTCGTGTTTTTGTTTCGTAGTTTAAGTTTCTCTCTTATTCGTAAGAATTTCATGACCAAAAGCTGTCCTGAAATTGTTTCTTATGCTTGTTTGCAATCAATTGGGACTCGATAATCGCTAAGTTGTAGTTATCACTTGTTACTCCATGAACTATGCAAAGGAGTACATTAGGAGCCTTACTTTTGGGCATTTATGGTACATGTGACTGTGTTAAACTTTTGGGCATTTATGGTACATGTGACTGTGTTAAAACTTAGAAAGAAATACAACTTTTAGCCTTCTCATACAAAGTCTAAGTGTGCCTTTTCAAATGTGATTTACAGGCTTCAAATTCCGACTTGTTTCTTACAACATTTTGGCGCAGGTACTAAAACCTTTCGTCAATCAAGTTGTCTAAGTTTGATCAGTAGTATTTTATACGTTGATTCTAAATGCAGAGTGTTAACCTGTGCAGCAAACTCTTCTCCCACACCGATTCTAATAACTCTCTTATTGTTTTAATATATAGGCATATGCAAAGAGTGAGCAGTTTCCACACTCTCCATCACCTTGTCGCAAGTAAATTCTATCTTCAAGCTTGCTCTTTTTGTGAATTAGATGTGATGTCTATCCCCTTTCCCCTCCATGGCCATCCACACCCCAACATACACAAATTGACGCTTACCTTTTTGTGTTAAAATAGCTTAATCTTTATGCCTTCACGCTTACCTTTTTGTGTTAAAATAGCTTAATCTTTATGCCTTCAATCGACATGAAACAGTCATTAGTAAGTACAGTGTTTTAAGAGGCGCGAGCTTGCGTGCCTAGGCGATGAAGCGAGGCAAGGCCCAGCAGTAGAGCCTCAAGCAGTCTAGGTGAGGCCCAGGTCACTAAGGTGCGCGCCTCAAGCTGAGGCGCTGAGGCTCTTGCCTTGTGAAATTTTCTCTAAAAAAGCATCCTAGCCATCGATTTCTGTATTAAAAGATGAGCCAACGGACTAGATAAAACCCTAGGCCTAAAAATACATTGGTTAGCCCTAGATGAACAATAACATCGAGAAAGCTCTCTTTGTCTGATCGACTTGCTCACAGCAGCCAAAGAAAGCTTTGATTGAAGATCAAACTCATTCCAAGTAACCTCCTCCTCCTCCTCTTCTTCTTTTTTTCTGCTCGCTGTGTTTATTCTTCTTCTTCGCTGCTCTCTGCTCTTCAGTCGATTCTTTGCTTTGAAACGTTGTTAACAGAACAAAAATGTTATTTGGTGGCTTAAATGTTGAAATGTTATGTTTTATGACATTCGAAAGTTTTAAAAGGTGTTTGCTTGTGTTGAAAGTTTTGCTGCATTAGGATTCTACTTGTTCTGATAAATTGCGCCTCGCCTTGTGCCTAGGCTCTGGGAGACCATGGCTCCTCGTCGTGCCTTTTTCCTTTTAAAACCCTGAGTAAGTATAATCGTGATTGGTAAATAAATGATAGTCTCTAGGAATCAGGAAAGAGAAAATATAGGAGGCATTTTCAGATTGCAGTTCTTGGCTGGAATACACAATATGTTGAGTTCAAGTGAATGTGTGCTGAATAAAACACAAACCATTGTATGTGTTTGAAGTGTAATTTTTTCATGTATGGGTCAAAACTAGAGTAACTGAATTCACAATTAAATTGTCTTGTGTGGCTTCAAAGTTCAGCTTGTTTAATAAATAATAAACTTGTCGAACCCATTCAAAAAATAAAATAAAATGAGCAATAAACTGGTCGAAGTTGAGCCAAGCCTATATGGGTTATGCTTATATGTGCACATAAAACTGGACACTCATTTTGTCCCAAATGTCACACTATCAGCCTGTAGACATCAAAGTAAATAGGAATTGTAATGGTGGATCTCCATATGTTGATTAGGGGCAAAACGTCAACATTCCTTTGTCGGACCAAACCCGTACTGCTAAAATCAAAAGCAATCTCTGTATGACAATAGGCTGTTCTAAACTCCTTTTGAAATAAGATCCTCACCTTGAGTGTTCCTCTACTCTCATTTGATATGAAATCACATTCAAAATAGAAAATGACCTCTCCCTAACATACATGAGTATATATCAGTGACACTTTGACACCACTACTAAAACTTAAACAAAACAAGAGTGTGAAATAATTTTGTTGTATCCGATTTTCATAGCTGAATAATCAGCATATTTATTTCAACAGAACTTCTTTTATGCATAAATACAGAGTACTGCAATAGTTTTCAAAACATGATTCCTAAGAGTAACAAGGCTCCAAGAATTGAGAACAAGTTTATAGATAGGCTAATTGAGACCAATTCCAATTCATTATTAAAATGACAAATTCCAATTCCAATTCCAATTCCAATTCATTATTAATATAACAAAAGATGGCCATTTCCTGGAATTGTTTAGTATCTCGTTGAACGAGGAGACATGCTAATCGTGTCGTTTCTGTATCAAACTATATTAATAAACCTTGGAGTTAACTACTACTCCGTAGAACACTGGTTAGGGCCGAGTATCGTTCTTCAGGGACTAAATGGCTGAGTTACGTCAAGTTCAAATAATTTGAGAAAAAGAGATATTGATTTGGTTTCCTAAAATTATGAAAGCTAAATTGATTTAAACCAACTAAAAATTAAAGAGAATTTACGGGAGGAAAGAGCTAGGGTTTGAATCCACTCGACCCGTTGTAACAATTTCCATGCGATGATAAAGTTTAACTATTCGAATCAATCCACACGGTATCGCCAAAAGATTTTTATGAACCACCAACTAGCATGGGGTATGGCCGCCTAGCACGAACTGTTTTACTAGTACAACCTATCTCTATGGCACGGATTGTCTAATAGCATGACTCTTCTTACGGAGCATAACCCGTCTTATTTAGTTATCACAATACAATTAAGAACCGCTTTATGAACGTGCATAGAATAAGATTTGGAGGGAAGAACTTTTTTTTTTTGAACTGGAGGGATGAACTAAAGTACACCTAAATCCTCAAGTCACACAATAATGATTCAAATAATAAGAACACTAAATCAAAACATAACAATATTACTAGGAGTTTGAGCTTCATCTACACCCTAAAAGGAGAATTGGCAGAGCATGGTGAATGAATGTCCGCCCGTCTATGGTACACGGCCGAAACCTAGTTCGACGTTCCAAACTGATTCCCCCGTTCCAAAAAAGACTGCTATTTCAGTATTTAATCAATTGAGTAATAGATGCTTTAGACTTTGAAACAACAAAAACAAAACCCATCTAGTCCCCAATCATTGCGGGTATGGGCGGGGGATGATTGGAAACAGACCTAACCTTTGGCAAGATTTGCACAAAGTGGCTGCTCTCAGAATACCACTAAAACACTGGCCCCCCTTTGGACTTTGCGTAATAATTAATTAGCAACTCCAGTCTCCACTTGAACAACTCTGCACTTTGACCTCAAACTTCTATGAAATCATCTTTTTACCCAAAATCTTGGACAATGAGATTGATCAACAATAAACACAAAGAGGACAAATTAAATAACAAAGATAATGACTAATAAGTATAGTTCGGAGGTCTAAAATAATAACATTTCGGTTCTTATCACATGCACTTCAAATCATTTGATGGTCTAGATAGTGCATACTGACCTTCTAAAGTAAACTTCTGCATTGATTTCTCTCCAACTTTTATAGGCTTTTGGATCACTGGTTCTCAGTATCTTTTAAACGGGATTTATTTCTCTGGAAGTATATATCTCATTCTTTTTGGATATCGTAGTCATTGTTACATGTTGTCCAAAAAACAAGTTGGTTGCCGACTAAATATGGTTTCTAATTAAGTCGTTTTTTCTTTTATAAGTTCCCAAGCCTTATACTTCGCCTACACTCATATAACATCTGTTAACAGTTTTGCACCATAGTTGTTCAGTTTAAACTTTCCAGTACATGTCATTTACCTTCATTTAGCAACGCCCGAATAATATGTTCCTGGTTTATTTCCTGTAAGAAGAGAATCCACCTCGGTATTGCTAAAAGTGTTTAGTTGAAAGAAGAAAGCGAAATATGGTTCTCACACATCCTCTGCAAATTCAGTTTTCTTCTTTTATCTTCTAAACAAGTTTTCATTTGTTGGCTATGTTTATTACAGGTGGAAAACTCGTTCCCAGGCAATTTTGAACCTTCTCAAGGGTCTGGAGGCAGATTTCCTTTGCTTGCAGGTTTTCACTGCTGCCAGTCTCTGTTTATGGTTTTAGATGTATTCTAATGCTTGCTTGCTCGTAAGAAGGTTGTGCTAACTTCTGTGATGCTTGTGATTGTTTGTGATTTTTAATCTAATCACTATGTGGAAACTTCACTAGGAAGTGGATGAGTATGATAGCTTTTACAAAGGAAATATGGAGAGCCATGGCTATGCAAGTGTCTATATTCAGAGAAGCGGAAAAAAGCCTGATGGTTGTGGAATCTTTTATAAGCACGAGAAGTAATACAAGCCTTCTCCTTTTAACATCTTTTTACGACATACAATTTAAAGTTCTTGATGACTTGGCATTTTCAACATCGTTTTCTCATATTTTTTTCTTCGACAGAGGGACTCTAAATCTATCAACACCCTATAGCAATGTGTTTTGCCTATAAAACTCTCCAAACCCCATATCCTAATTCTCAGATTTTTCACTTTCTTTTAATTTTCTAAAATTGGGAGGGAGGGAGGGAGGGAGAGAGAGAGATTTTTTTTTTTTACTTTTCTAATTGATTCTAATTGTTTAGTAGTAGTATTTGCAAAACAACAATCAATCATTGTAAGAAAATATTTGAATCTATATATGTATTTTTCAAATGGTTTTAGTCTTTGAATAGAATATTAATTCGTGCCTGTTCGATACACGGGCCAAAAAAAATACACCAACATATTTTTTTTTAAACAACTAAAGTTGTGCCTATTAAAAATACAAAGCCAGAAAAAACACATGTATTTTATATCAATTATCTTTTTTATCAAATAGCGTTGCGCCCGTTCGATACATTAGGTCGGAAAAAATATCAGTGTCATTTTTTTGGCCCCGTGCATTGAACGGGCACAACACTAGTCCTTGACAATTGCTAAGTTCAAGAACCACGGCTTGAATGGCTATATATGCTTAGTTAAACTGTTTATGCTGGATTTGGTAACAAGTTGAATGCTTTTCATAAACATCCCTCTCTCGACTTGTATGTTTAAGTACTCCTTTTAGCTGTTGATATCATTTATGTAACTGCAATTTTTCATCCTCGCTTTTGGTGTTTTATCAGTGTAGAGTTGGTCTTAGAGGAGAAAATAGAATACAATGATCTTGTAGCATGTGTCCAAGATGAAACACCTGTACCTGTGGACAATGATAATGATGCACTAGCTGTTGGAAATGAAGTTACTGAACAAAGCGATGGTACTTTTACCCATAAATGTTGCATTGCTCTTTTTATATATCCTGAAGGTTTTATGCTTTCAACATTTGTGAAGTTAAATGCCAAGAAATTGCGGGGAGATCTTGATATTTTATTCGGACTCTTCCAAGCATGGAGAACTTGTAGCATTTTAGTTGATGTTTTGTTTTATATTGTTCATGTAGAATGTTTGGATGGAGTTATACGTTCATGTTGACTTCCAAGCATTTTAGAGAAAATAAGAAAAAGAGGATTCTGGTTGAACTTGGAGTAATGCTACATATCTAATTTTCTGGTTCACAATTGCTGCTTGATTCAACGAGAAATGTTTCCCAGTCTAATTATGAATGTTCTTTTCCATTTCGGAATTAGAGTTTCTATTTCCTTTCCAAGTTTTTATTTGTTCTTCTATTGTAATATGTCTACTTTAGAACCCCCTACGCTTTCCAAATGTGATTGTAATTTCTTCTATTTCTTCATGCTTGTGGCTTTCTTTGTCAATAATCCATATGCAGGTCTGACACAGAAAGACAATGATGGGCAACGTGGTGATCCCAATGATCCTCGAGTAAGATTGAAACGTGATTGTGTTGGTATTATGGCAGCCTTTAAACTTAGGGATCCTTCTCGGCATGTTGTCATTGTAGCAAACACCCACCTTTATTGGTAAGTTAGTTATCTTCATATCTATGACACGGGTATTTTATGCTCATGTTGAGGGAGGCCATAAACTGAAATTCCAGAAATTTTGCTACTGCAGGGATCCAAATTGGGCTGATGTGAAGCTTGCACAGGCTAAATACCTTTTGGCACGGTTGGCCCAATTCAAAATCCTAGTATCAGACAAATTTGAATGCTGTCCTTCTGTTATTGTTGGTGGTGACTTCAATTCAACCCCTGGAGATAAGGTTCATTAATCCTTGTTTCCATTATTATTCATCTAGATATTTATTATTGTGTTTCCTTGTATATTTCCACACTGCCTGAGCAATGTTTACATAATTCCAACATGCCAGGGCAAAATGGTAGATGTTGGTTTTGTGAATGACATAATTAATCTGGTGCCTAAACTTGCCTGAGGGATTTAGTTGTTGAATTGTGTACATAACTGTTGTTATTTGTTTGGAGGCAAATTCAGTACCAAAGGGATTTTTTCCCCCAGAACTTACTTATTTTCTGGTAGAATTTAGTTTAAAACTTATTTTCTTGTAGTTTTTCTTTGCTTAAACCCATATAGGGGGTTTTCATTGAAGTTAGAGAACTAGTGGCGTGTAGAGCATGAAGATTACAGGCCCTTAGGTGCAGCTTGATTTGGCAACTAGAGAGTGATCTATAAGGATCTTAAGGAGATCCACGTGGAGCTAAGGATGACTTGGCCGTTCTACATTACTGTGTGGTCTTTATCTACATGGTGCTTGAAGTACTGCATTAAGTTCCTAAGTTTAGTGAAACTGCATGAACTTCCATATGTTATTTCAGCTTTGCCATCTGTATACCACTGGGTTGGCCTACGATATCAAGACTGTAGCAGTAGGTACTTGAATTAGGTTTCTAAATCCTGACGGTTGATGAGAGTGAATCAATACTTTGCATTTGGCTTCAGTCCTGGACATATCAGAGGGCAAGATCATTACTCTCTGTCATAATATGATAGGAATTTCCTTTGAAAAATTGATCATTGCATCTTTCAGACCATGGCCAACAGTTGCCAATTATGGTTTCACCCATGGTATTGGCAACATAAGTGTTTTCAGTGTATCCGGCAAATGTATAGTAGAATTTGAAAACAGATCCTGTACTTTTTTCCAGCTACAGGAACCACTAGAGTTATTGATGAGCATTTTTTGATCCCATTTGGCTGTTTATCACAAATTTGAACATGGAAATTACATTTGATTGCAAGCGTAAGTGATCACTCATGATTCTACATATTACTCATGCTTTTGGTAAATTCTTTTTTGGTATTTGATGTGGTCCACTTATTATCTACATGTTTACCATATACCTCACCTCAGATCTTGGTATTGGTATCTATTCGGTTTTTCTTTCAGCCCTGTTCTACTATGATTACTTTTTTATTTACTCTCTCACAATCTAGCTTTGCTTTTCGAGACTGAATCGCATCGTGTCATCCAGACTGATACGTTGAGAATCTAGTTGAGTTTTGTAACATTCGTAAGATGATTCCTATTGTTTCAGGTCTATCAATACCTTACTTCAGGCAGCTCTCCTATGGGGTCAGCAATTGAACTTTCTGAAGATCTACCTATTCCAATGTGTAGTTTCTATGCACATACAACGGGAGAACCACCATTCACTAACTGCACCCCTGATTTTACTGACACCCTCGATTACATATTCTTTTCTCCGTCTGATGATATTAGACCGGCCAGTTACCTTGAACTCCCAGGGCCAGAATCCCCTGATGTCATTGGTGGATTACCAAATTATTATCACCCCAGTGACCATCTGCCGATCGGTGCTGAATTTGAAGTTCTCTGAAATTAGAAACTCCGATTGTAGGTAACTTATCATCTCTCTGTCTGTCTCTCTCAGAGTCTGATGGTAATGTTGAATTTTGATTCAGCGTTTCTCCTTTATTTCTTAGATGGGTTATTCAGATAATTAACTCGACAATGTCAGTGTTTAATCTGGAAGAAAAAAATTCTGTTTAGTAAGTCATTTAAATTGAATACTCGTAAGTTGCTCCTAAATTAATTTCCTTTAATAAGCCAGATTTTTCTTAGTAATCTGCTTAATCTTTTCTTTTCCTACATTACCCTTCTAGTGACAACACATGAAAAAACCATGCTCATAGCAGTCTCCATCGAAAGAAAAGAGCTTATTATTGTTCCTTGAAATGCCGGTGTAGTATGCCATGAATGGTTGAGATTGGAGAAACCAAACCCACCACACATAGTGATGTACCGTCGGTAATTGCCATGCTTGATGGACAACCTTGGTGGACGGCTCTGATGGATCAATGAGACTTGATCACAGCCAGTGCTTTTGGTTTCAAAACGTCACGTATCGATACCAAAAATGGCATTGGAGTTGGGCACACCAGAGCATTCTATAACGTACGACGCTAATGGAAGCCATGCGTGTCCCTCTCAGTTTTGGCCCCCCCCTATTGCCAGAAATGGTAAGCGTGGTGCCCGTGGGGGACCTGATCCCTTTCGTACACGCACATGCAGTTTCATTGGATCTTCAAATTAGTGCCTAACCATTCTGGTAAACATTTTCTCAGTGATCTAGATGCTACATGGCCAAGCTTTTAGCTAAAAGGTATTTCAGTGGAAACGTAAGGTACAAGATTTCTCGCAACGATTTTTGATAGTTTGGAGCTAAATTTTGTAATTTTGACCCTGCGAAAATTTCATAAATTGCCCCTGCGAAAATTTCATAAATTGCCCCAACTTGCTTAAAAATGCATAGAATTATAAAGTTTGTCTTCTTTTCGAGAATTGATAGTATTACAAATAAGTCATTGAGACCAATTATTGAGCAAAAATACATCTATCACTGTATATTTACGTTATAGTTAACCTCTCAAATTAGTCATTCTTTCTTATTTCTTTGCATGAGCAAATAGAAAAAATAACTTGCATATAGATCTAATTTTTGACCCTGCTAACCTAAAATCCTGGCTCCGCCGCGGAACCATGGTGGTACCCAACGTGCATCTTGACCGTCCAAAATACTTTTGGATGATCCGTATTTTAAATACACTATTTCCGGTAAGAGTCCATGAGACTTGATTACTCTTGCCGGAAAGAGTATTTAAAATCTGGTCTGTCCGAAAGTGTCCAAAACACTTTTGGACGGCTATGATGCAGCGTTACGTGTATCATGTAAACGTGGTACCCACCCGACGCTGAAAAATTTCTCCATAAATTGTTAACGAATTAATTATCAAATATCAATCACTGTGTTAGTGCTCTTTTGGTGCAACTTACCGGGGCCTACTTATTACTCTTGTTTTCAGTTCTGGACCTCTGGTTCATTTATTGTTTTCAATTATGGATGGCTAATTTCAGCGAGAAAGAAAAATATGGCTCACTGTTTTATATTGACTCTGTGAGAAAGGTAGCTATCCTCTAAATAGTTGAGTCTATTTTTCAGGTTTTCAGCTTCAGACCTAAGATAAGCTGGGGGATAAAACCTCGATCAATTTTAAAACTGGGTTTTAGATACTTTTTAAGAGACCTGTTCAAAGCTAAAATGTACAAGAGGAACCAAACGGGCCGAGCATAATTACTCAAAATGCAAAACGAGAAAGTATCGACGTATAGTTGTATACATGTATTTTCATGTCTGAGGAATGTGGTCCTGAACTTCATTTTGACATCTACAAGTCTAAGATCATGTTGGTGTTTTCCATCCCTAATCACATTAATGATTTACGTAATCCCGTCGGCCTCTATAAAAAGCATGCATTAGGGACATTTCTCAACGTCCTGCACAATTGAGCTTCCCCTGCAGCACAATCACTCTCATGGCCACCCAAGTTGTAGCCCTAACTGGATTTCGGAAGCCTATGAACAAAAAGGTCATGCAAGAGGCATCTTACGGAGAACGAGGAAACACGCTTTCTCGCTCTCAATGCCCCGTATCACATAACAAACGGATTGAAAACTGTAGATCACTCGAAGGTGGTTCTCGCAGTAGTCGTGCTGGAGACGTAAAGAAGTCAATGGAAGGTAAGCTCCAAAGACAGAGACGGGGGGAGCTGAAACGGGTTCTCCATCGATTTGGGTTATTGTTTCTGGCGTCTTCAATTGATTACCTCCTAAAGAAGGCAAAAGAATTGTACCATGGTGTCGTCGGTGATGGTTTTAATCATCGGAGGATGGAAATTGAAGCCTCCTTGGTTGATGCATATTTCTCTATCCCAGTTGCTTATCCAACCACCAGTACTGTTCCTTGTGCTGCTTAATTGGTTAATAATGAAGCTATGTATTTTCCAGATCAAGAGAAAAAAGCCATGTATTTTGAATAAAGCTTTGCACAATTGAAAAATTGTCTTCATGCTAGAAAATCAAGATAAATTTGCTATTGTTATGTTGCTTCACTTCGCAGTTTATTGAGTGTGTGCGTATCTAAAACAAATCGTTTAGACTTTGATACAAGCGGAGCCTTCTGCACCGGCGTGTGTGCCATCAATCGATTACCATAGCACTTCTTGTAGTGGGCCGAATGATGAACCCTTCGGCAGAGGTCAACCAACGGACCTCGAGGTAAGCCTTCAAGACCTGGAAACCTCCAAAGCACGTTGCCGAGCGGTCTTGCCGTAGGGACTGGTTGGCTACACTTGGAAACTAACTGCATGCTAAAGTTCATGGCTCGGCATGCCGAAGAGGCCTAGAGGGCGCAATTGCCTTAGTCCATACTGTAACAATTCCTATCGATCGCCAACAGCAAAGTGGCTCGGCCGGGCATGGGTGTCGGCCGACATACTGCTCGGCGCAAAAGGCCATGAGCGACCAATCCTGTATCACGAGGACCTGTGCTGAGTGGTCCCTTCATGCCGAAAGGATCAGCCTAGGTATGACTTGGACTGGCTCAACATAGGTGTGACACATTCGAAAAGAGCACGTTCTCGTAACTGTTTGGGATTCTTATCGAGTGACGTCAGTCGAACGGTTCATGATATGTGTCATGACACGAGAGGATGCATGTGCTCGTAACCGTCTCGCTCGCCCTCGTCAGGTGTGACGTCAGCTGAGCGGTTATCGTGCGTGCCAGACACGATGGTGCTTGGAGCCCAAGTCATGCTAACTCTATAAAAGGTAAAGTACACCAGATGACGGCATACACTTCTCTCTCTCTCTCTCTCTCAAACTCTCATCCACTTACTAGACCGTCAAAGTACCATTCTAGACTTCGCGCTCTAGTCCGGTGCTAACTCGGGAGTTCAGCGCGCAGGCGAGGAGCTGAAACGGTGGTTCTTCTCAGGCGAGTTACTCTTCAACCAGGCGGTTCAACGGTGGCCGAAACCAGAAGTTGAGACCCACACTTCTTTTTTTCTTTCCAAATCTTCGCATTGATCTCTCTCCTTTTTTTTTTCTTTTTTTCTTTTTTTTTTGCTTTTCAAATTCATGAGGTAGATGAATGCAATCAATCGATTGACTGATTCAACACTTTCGTAGCTTACGAGGACATGTAAGAAGTGAGAGGCAGACATTTGCACGAACTCAAGGAATCTTAGCTATGGGTGGAAATGGAATGGTATCTTTTGCAAATGCGCGCGCCAATGGACAGATAAGATGAAAAGAGGCAGAGATCAAAACTAGGCCGTCCACCCGAGCAGTGGTGGCTCCAGGAATTTTTAATAGGGTGTTAAAAAATTAACTTAACTCTATTAACTCTATCAAGCAGTCATTTATTGAAAAAAATTCATATACGAGTGTGTATAATGAGATCCAAAAAATACAAAAATACATAAAATGTTCTTGTTTTCGGAAATTTTTTATATTTTGAGCGAAGTGAAATAAAATCGGAGCATAAATACGTGAGCATTTTTTGTAGGAAATTATGTGGCTCTGGCTAATATGTTTGCACGGATCTTTTTAAACGTAAGCTTTTATTTTTGGAGGTAAGAGTTGGTTGTTGTTTTGAGAGAAATTGCATAACAACGATACCAATAAATGCTCTTTTTTTTCTCTCTTTATTTTTCTAATAGCAATCATTAAAATATGTACATTGTTTTTGAGCTAGTGTATTAGATGTTCAATTGTAAATAACTTAAATTGCAGAGTGTTTTGTTCACAATATAGGACTAAGTGTTCAAACAAAATATGAGATAAATTTACAATATGGAATATAACCAAAAAAAAAAAAAAAGCATCTACAATTGATCACCTTCTCTTATCTGTGGAGCCGCCTACGATTGGGCTATAGTGGATGCAATTTGGTTGGTCAAAGTGGATTGATTTGTGAGCTAATTTATTAGGTGGGTGTTCATTTAATTTTGCACGGGTGTTCACTCATATTTCGGTTGGGTGTTCAAAGAATGGAGTAACCTAAAACTCGTACAAATTTTTTACTTGTATTATAAGAGAAACAATATTTTTTGGATGTTCATGTGACAACCCACACATAAGTGTGGAGCCGCCAGTGCATCCGAGCATCGGACAGCCCGTAGTGCATCGCACGGTGCACAACATTTTATGGAGATTGACCTGATTGAATTTCTTTCAATTCTCCAATTACATTATGCATTTTATGTTTATTGGTGACTGGGACTATTTGGCAACCAAATTGCGTGTGAAAAAGTGATAGCACTACAAGTTCTAAAGGGATGAATAGGACTAGCAAATTAAAGGATTTGACCTTAATCATTTCCCATTGGTGACACAAAACATTTTATGGAGATTGACCTGATTGAATTTCTTTCAATTCTCCAGTTACATTATGCTTTTTATGCTTATTGGTGGCTGGGAATGTTTGGCAACCAAATTGCGTGTGAAAAAGTGATAGCACTACAAGTTCTAAAGGGATGAATAGGACTAGCAAATTAAAGGATTAGACCTTAATCATTTCCCATTGGTGACACAATCAAATTCACCAAACAATCAAGTTCACAATTGTAGCAAATGAGAATATATGTAGAAACGATTTAGGGACAAATATCTTCGAGGAGAAAACCACAGCCTGATCAAAAGGGTAACATATGTGGCTTTTACCCCTTGGCTTTCAAGGGAGACGTCATGTTCGAGACTATGGAAAAACTTTGAACTCGATGTGGTTATTAACACACTAACTTTCCTACTAACCTCTTACTGATGTATATCGTATGCCAACAATAATATTTATTGAGCTCATAAATATTATTAAGTTTTAAATTCACTGGAAAAAAAATATATAAAATCTACGATTTCATTGGCTGTAACATTTTGATAACTATTACCATGAGCTCAAATCAAGTTAAATTCACGAGCTCAAAGTTAGCAAAAAAAGAGCCTATACCCAAAAAATTATTTTTTTCTATACATAATTATACAATCAATGTTGGTCTTGTTTGATAGATATCGTCGAGTAAATTTTAAATATATATATTTTTAACATTGAATATGAAAAATAAAAGTTATAAATATTTTATTTTGTAAAAATAGAAAGTGAGAAAAGTGGGGGTGAGAGAGAGAGAGAGAGAGAGGACACATGTCAAGGGCTAGGGTGGGGTTTAACCGTGGGTGTAGATAGGAGGGTGTAAGAGTAGCATGACTGCATAGTAATAGTCACACAAATGCTGCAACCAATGAAATCATAGATTTTTTATATATATTTTTTCAATGAATTTAAACCTTAATAATATTTATGAGCTCAATAAATATTGTTGTTGGCATAGGATATACACTAGCAAGAGGTAGGAAGTTAGCGTGTTAACAACCATAGCGAGTTCGAAGTTTTTCCATAGTCTCGAACACGACGTCCCCCTTGAAAGCCGAGGGGTAAAAGCCACATCTGTTACCCTTTTGATTAGGCTGTGGTTTTCTCCTTGGAAATATTTGTCCTTAAGTCGTTTCCACGTATATTCTTGTTTGCTATAATTGCTACAATTGTGAACTTGATTGTTTGGTGAATTTGATTGTGTCACCAATGGAAAATGATCAAAGGTCTAATCCTTTAATTTGCTAGTTCTATTCACCCGTTTAGAACTTGTAGTGCTGTCGCTTTTTAACACGCTATTTGGTTGCCAACGTTTCCGGTCACCAATAAACATAAAAAGCATAATGTAACTGGAGAATTGAGAGAAATTCAATCAGGTCAATCTCCATAAAAAGCTGTGCACCGTGCGGTGCACTATAGGCTGTCCGATGCTCGGATGGACGGTCCAGTTTCGATCTCTGCCTCTTTACATCCTATCTATTCATTGGCGCGCGCAGCGTGATCCAATCTGGGTCGTCCATCCGAGCATCGGGCGACCCGTAGCGTACTGCACGGTGCACGACACTCACCCGGTTCACAAAATTCATGGCCCAGATACAACCTAGTAAGTTCAAACAACTTTGCAGCAAAAGCAAAAGCTACCATTCCATTGCCACCCATAGCTAAGATTCCTTGTGTTCGTGCAAATGTCTGCCTCTCACTTCTTACATGTCCTCGTAATCTACGAAATTGTTGAATCAGTCAATCGATTGATTGCATACATCTGCCCGAATTCATGAATTTGAAAAAGAAGGGGGAAAAAAAAAAAAGGCAAAGAGATCAATGTGAAGATTTGAAAAGGAAAAAGAAGTGTTTTGCAATAATCGATTGATTGCATACATCTACCTAAATTCATGAATTTGAAAAAAAAGAAAAAAAGAAAAAAAGAAGAAGAGATCAATGCAAAGATCTGAAAAGGAAAAAAAAAAAGTGTTACGTGAATCGAGTGATTGCATTCATCTACCTCATGAATTTGAAAAGGAAAAAAAAAAAAAGGAAAGAGACTAAGATTTGGAAAAAAAAAATAAAAAAAAAAGAAGTGTAGGGTCTCATACGGTCTCAACTTCTGGTTTTAGACTCCCTTGAACTGCCTGGCTGAAGAGTAACTCGCCTGAGAAGAACCACCATCTGAGCTCCTTGCCTGTGCACTGAACTCCCGAGTCAGAACCGGACTGGACGGCCAAGTCTAGAACGGTACTCCGACGGTCTAGTAAGTGGATGAAGGAGAAGAAAGGCAAGTACTCAGAACTAGGGTTTCGGGGAGAGAGAGAGAGAGAGAGAGAGAGAGAGAGGTTCTACCTTCATCTGGCTGTACCTTTTATATAGTTATCCGTGACTTAGGCTCTAAGCACCATCGTGCCTGGCGTGCACAATAACCACTCGGCTGACGTCACACATGACGAGGGCAAGCGAGACGGTTATGAGCACCTGCATCCTCTCATGTCATGACACATATCATGCACCATTCAGCTGACGTCGCTGTCATCACTGCCGACAAGATCCCAAACAGTTGTGAGAATATGTTCCTTCCTTCAGATGTATCACACCTATGCTGATCGAGTCAGTCCAAGTCATACCTAGGCTGATCCTCTTGGTATGAATGGACCACTCGGCACAGGTCCTGGTGATATAGGATTGGTCGCTCATGGCCTTTTGTGCCAAGCGGTATGTCGCCCGACACCCATGCCCGGCCGAGCCACCTTGTTGCTAGCGATTGATAGGAATTGTTACAATACGGGCTAAGGCAATCACGCCCTCTGGGCCTCTTTGGCATGCCAAGCCATGAACGTTATCATGCGGTTAGTTTCCAAGTGTAGCTAACCGATCCCTCCAACACCACCACTGGCGACATGCCTTGGAGGTTTCCAGGTCTGTGAAGGCTTGCCTCGAGGTCCATTGGTTGACATCTGCCGAAGGGTTCATTGTTCGGCCCACGACAAGAAGTGTTATGGTAATCGATTGATGACACATATGCCAGTGCACAAGGCTCCGTTTGTATCAAAGTTTAAGATTTAATTATTTTAGATACGCACACACTCAAAATAAACTGCAAAGGGAAGCAACATAGCAAGAGCAAATTTATCTTGATTTTCTAGCATGAAGACAAATTTTCAATTGTGCAAAGCTTTATTCAAAATACATGGTTTTTTTTTTTTTTTTTCCCTTGATCTGGAAAATACATAGCTTCATTATTAACCAATTAAACAGCACAAGGAACAGCATTGGTGGTTGGATAAGCAACCGGGATAGAGAAATATGCATCAACCAAGGAGGCTTCAACTTCCATCCTTCGATGATTAAAACCATCACCGACGACACCATGGCGTTTTTTCATACTTTTTCTATCATTTTTATATCATTTCACTCATTTTCTCTATCTTTTGTAAAATAACAATAACTGTAGTTTTTTTTTTTTAATAAGGACACTAGCTATATAACTCATAAGAATTATTTATTTCTTTTAATTACGTCTAATCCAAATGTCAAAATTCCTAATCCGATCAATCATGCCTTTAGATAATCTAATTTATTTCTTTTACTATATTATTTCTTCTTACCAATCAATATCAGTACATACGCTATGAAAATATGTTTGTGCCTCCCAAGCCTCCAAAACCCCCAATCTTAATTTCTTGAATTTTTTTTTCCCCAAAAAATTGAGAGAGGGAGAGAGATTTTAGGGAAATCGATCAAGAGTTAGAGTTTTATTAGATAAAAAATATAAACAAAAATATTGTACTTTTTAGTGTTTGTTCATTTGCTTTGTTTATCTTACATTTTTCTCAATTGCAAATTACATTAAATTTATTCTAAGCACACTTCAAATTTTCAATTCACAACTATATATACACGTCTTCCCGTGCATAGAACGGAAAAACGGTAGTGTGTATCGAATCCGCGGCCGTAAAAAGAATAAACTATTTTTTTTATCAACTAATTTTATGCCCATTTAATACACGGGACTCGAAAAAACACCAATGTAATTTTTTTGTTGTCCCATGCATTAAACGGGTAAATGGCATTTATGAACTAACCAAAAGTTTTAACCTAACTCCGCAACTTGGACATAGCCCCCCTAGCCCCTTCTTGATCCCATAGGCTCCAAGACTTCAACACTTCAATCTCCGCTCAACGCGTCTCCGGATCCATTTGGTAAGTAAATTGAAAGCATGAGTGAATGAAATGTGATGTGATGAAGGTTTTACGACTACATAATTTAGAGACATTGGATGATCAAGACATGATTATGACTCTAAATTGCTATTAAAGATGAACAAAAAAAAATTATCCTAATACAGAAATCGTTGTCCATTTAACTTGATTTTTTGACACTTCTCAATCAACCTTTTGGGATCCACTCGTGCGGGGTTTTGAGCTCCCACTCACAAAGTTGTAAATTCCGTAGACCGTAGCGGCATGTACCTTTTTTTATTATTTTTTATTTTTTTATGGAACGAAGCGTAAGAATACCTGGCATGTATCTCGATATCATTTCGGATTTACCGCAACAAATAGTTTACATATATTAAATAATGTATACCTGCAAAACTTGGAGTAGAGAAATAAAAAAACTCATACACTTTTACACTTTTTGATATACACCTTTTCATAATTGGTTCAAAACTTCTAATAACAAATGAACATGATTAACATATTATGGGAACATGATTAACATATTATGGGCTCTCAGTTTTGTTGAATTACTTTAGAATCGATAGCCTTTATTCAATGGAAAAACTACACTAGTGATTTTGTACAAGGTTGGCATGCCTGTTTTGGTAAGTAGGGATCACCAAGTAAGAAATGTCAGCACAATTCAAATCAACAATCAAGGGATACTCAGAATCCGTTTCTGTCTCTGGAACAAATTAAAACTGCCCTTTCCTTAGAGGTAACTTCTGGCTCCTCCATAGCATTAACCATAATCATAAGCTCTTCCTCTTCTTCTTCCTTCTGAATCTTAGATATCAGGGCTCCCCAACCTTCATTCCAACCATTATCATACGTAAGGTTATATTCTTCATCATTTGATACATCAATGACTTCCATAGGAGTAACTGTTGGTTGTAGTGCCCTTCGGACTGGTGAGCAGTCTGGTCCAAAAGGTCCAAAATCGAACGAAGGAGAAACCATGTTAATTTGAACTTCAGGCAAAGTTTCAAATTGAATGGTCTTTTTTTCCTGCACTGGTAACTCTGATCTGTCTTCTGTTGTATCCACCTTTTCAGGAAACTCCGCTGCAGAAATTTCCATGGGGGAAAATGTTTCAACAGGAGATGAATTCATTCCTCCACCTTCTTCCTGTTCCACTATCATGGCCTCTAAAAAACCAGATTGATAGATTGCCAAAGAATTTGGTGAAGCTGGACTATCTTGAGGTACCTCATTGTCCATTCTTGCAGCCAAACTTTCCAATGTTTCCCTTTCTGCTTGAGTAAACCCCCTTCGAAGAGATTCTTCAGAATCTTCTCTTCAAAGTCTGTTAAACCTTGGGTTGAACTTATCACCCCCACTATGATTCTCCTTAGAGGCATATTCTTCCATTTGGAAACTAGTATACCTCCTTTACAGTTTCCTTTTCTGAGTTCTTGTTAACATAGGAATCATTTGAGGTGTTTTGATCTTTGGATCTCTAATCACTACCCATTGACCAGTAGGAGTGTTTGGAGGTTTGACCATCTTGTTTCCAACTTTAGAAGGGGTTTTATATCCCTGGAAGAGTTCTGGTTTAACTTTCTTCAAAAACCAATCAGGAACTCCTTTTACCAAGGTGAACTGTTCTCCTTGTCCTTCACTTTCTTGGCCCATTGGAGCCTTTCCAGTGTTAACCTTCTTCGAAGGAGGATAATCCCTCTTCGAAGCTGGTGGAATTGGACTGGAAGGTACATTTCTCTTCGACACTGACCAAGGCTTCTCATTTCTTCCATGACTTGGTTTTATCCAGGGTTTTCTTTCATTATTTTGATCCAAAGCCTTTCTTTCCATCCTTTTTGGAAAGAAATCCATTATATTATCAGTATGGTACGGGGTTCACAACACTACTTACTTCGGACTTAGATTTGAGTGAAAATATCTTCAAAATTCAATTTGTTGCATGGTGGATTTCAAATTTTGATTATCTGGACCTATTTTTCTTTACTCCTTTTCATTTTTGTTTCTTGGATTTGGCGGCAAGTGGTGTTTGGACCATCTTAACAATAACTTGACTAATCACCTCATTCATCCGATAAAAGACCTGTCATTCACGCCGAAACTAGGGAATTCTTGACAGAAACACCCACGGCCCATTACCTTTGGTGGGATTGTAGTAGTGCTACATATCATAAATAGTACCCAGAAATTATCCAGAATTTGAAATCAGTGACTCAGAATCTAGACAATTTTAATAGGTACTTAGCATTTTCGAAAGAATTGTGCTTGCAAAGCACTTCTCCACCCTTTCTATCTTGAGGTAAACCCTCCTTGGGTTCTGGTACTTCCTTTTTAGGGGCCAGCATCAGTGGTGTACCTTTCTTATGCAAGTTGAATGCTAGGAATGAGTGTTCATAATGTTCCATTGACACAGAGAGTAGTAAAGCTGTCTCTAACCTTACATTGGCAATCACTATCTAAAGCTTTGAGCTCTGTAGAGTTTTTCAAGTCAGTGTGCTCGATTAACATCTCAGTGTATTTTTTTTAATTAGGCCCGTTGGTAGACGATGAAATTTCCTCCCATAGATTAGTCAAATACGCATAAATTGGTCCAAATACGTTGAGTAATCGAAAGAGAACATCTTAGTATTGTATCTCCTCCATCCTTTTTAAAGTGTACAGTTTCATAATTCTAACTTATTAAATAGACATCATCATCTCAGTGTATTTTTTAATTAGGCCTGATGGTAGACGATGAAATTTCCCCCCAAAGATTAGTCAAATACGCATAAATTGGTCCAAACACTTAGGGTCATTGAAAGAGAACATCTTAGTATTGTACCCCCTCCATCCTTTTTAAAGCGTATATAGTTTCATACTTCTAACTTATTAATTTATGTGCTTTTATTGTTTTATCTAGTGTTGTTGGGTTGTTGTTTCCCCCCAACCCAAGAAAGAGAACATCTTAGTGTTGTTGGGTTGTTGTTTCCCCCCAACCCAAGAAAACCTCAACCTGAGCTCCTCATCTTGGCATCTCAGCACTATCAAAACACCCGCCGGTACGATTCAGACAGCCCAACAACAACCACCGTCAGCCTTTGCCACCAAAACCACATTGCCACCACCGGCAAACCAAATGGAGACGAAGACGAACTAACAACCAACAACCAACAGCGAACTACCGTAGAAGCTCAACCTTGCTGTTTAGCAAAAATTGTGACCACCCAACAACGAGCACGAGGGGAGACCACACCAAAACACCACTACCACCGTGACAACACCTTGCCGTTAGGCCAATACCGGCAAGCACCCAATCGGAAGAAACACGGTAAGGGGTAAAACGAGAAACAGGGGACTGAACCATAAATCGAGAAACAATCGATGAGCAGTCTAGGGGGTCGAAAACAGAGAATGGAGAGATAGAGAGACAGGACGAAGAGACCATTACCGATGCCGACCTTTTTATGTTGCTGTTGTAAGTTGTTTAGATTTATTTAATGAAGATTTTGCTCTTTCTAAAAAAAGGAATATCTTTATTGCACACACATTTGAGTACGTTGGGTGGTCCTAGTGGAACACGAATTGGTGCACACCAAATTTACATCACAAGTACACCAAATTTACACCGCCTTGTATGTGATCCATATTGGGGTCTTACACAATAATTTCAACTGTTCAATTTATTTAAAATATATTTTTAAGAGTCCTTGACTCATTCAGATATCGGTAAGGATTTCATAAAAAATGTTTCAAACAAATTGAACGGTTTCGATAAAAACTAAAGGACTCCAAAATGTTACATAAGGTAGTTTATATTTCCTGTGCACCAAATAGTGTGCCTATAGTTAGGGCTTGGGAAAAAAATGGATGTTTTTCCTTGCAGGACTCTGTAGTTGGGTCCTTAATCTCCTAATGAGGTAAGAAGTTCATAGCCAACTTGGCCAGTTGGGTCCTTTATCTCCTAATGAGGTAAGAAATTCATAGCCAACTTGGCCAGTTGGGTCTAATGAGGTAAGAAATTCATAGCCAACTTGGCTAGTTGGTAAGAAATTCATAGCCAACTTGGCCAATTGGCTCCACTAAGAGCAACCACAACAGCCTCAACAAACCTCTTCTTATCTTTATTTTGTGGAGCCAAACTCCAAAAACAGCCTCTAAGAGACTTCCTAAACAGGTGAACAAAATACCAAAGTGAACAGTTGCTCTCCAAATCCCACCCCATTTGTTCAGCCACTGTTCACTCCCAACTTATTTTTTAATATTTTTTTCCTCACCCTCTCTCTCTCTCTCTCTCTCTTTCTCTCCACGCAGCAACAGTTCTCTCCCCTTCTCTCCCGCAACAATAGATCGGCTAGATCGTGGACTGGGTTTCGTTTATATATAGGTTTGTCGACAGCGAGATCGCAGCAACAGTTCGACGGCGAGATCTGGGCGTTGGAATCGGTTGGAGGTCTGGGTTTCCATGCCGACAACTGGGCCCTCTTCCTCCTTCGCCGGCTGGTTGGGGCAGTGCCCGCCGTCATACATGGTACATATGTATTTGGAGGTCTGGGTTTCCATGCCGACAACTTATTTCGATGTATATGAGTAAATATATACTGTACTCCCTCCGTTCCAAAATAAGTGTCCTTTACGAAAAGTCGTGCCATTTTTCAAATTAAAAAATTGAGTACTTAGGTTTATCGTTTTTCAAACTTTTTCACACCAAATTAAAGTACTCATTGAGTACTTTAATTCAGTGCAAAAAAATTCAAAACACGATACACGGAACTACTTAATTTTTTAATTTGAAAAACGATAAGAGAGAGAGAGAGTAAGGGACACTTATTTTGGAACGGAGGAAGTATTATTTTGAGAAGTAAAAAATAGTTTTTTAATAGTGGAGGAGTGTTGAAAGGGACAAAGGTAGATAAAGCACTGTTTACTAATTTATTTGGTTCAAGATTTGTTGAGCCTTGTTGGGGATGCTCCCAACCACAATCCAACACTAAATCGAAGATTGTGGTTGGTTGTTGCGTGTGTAGCATTGTTGGTCTGGAAATTTATCTCCAAATTTTTTTACAGCTTAGCCATACGCGGTTTTTGTTTTCAGTGATTTTTTAGTAAATTTATTTTTTTACCTTTTCAGATGTATATGGCGTAACATTATTCAAAAAGTACAAAATTTTGTTAAAATGTTTAAATATTTGACATAAGACCAAAAAAAACACAATCTCGTACAACCTTTTTATCTCAAAAACTTATCTCAGAACTGACAACCAAACAAAGCAATATTTTGTTGGTTTTTCCCAAAGGAACCACTCCTTCTCTGCCGATCTTTCTATCTTGTTGGGTCATGTTTTGGGTCCCGCAGAGCCCACTTCAACTATTAGAACTTAGAACTGTTAATATTTTAAAGCTCGTCGAGAGTAGTGACAGGTCAAAAACTATACTGATTGGATATTTGTAAACATATAACTAGAATTATCTTGAGGTAAATGAATTATGATCTTGTGCAAGTTTATTTGTTTCAAAATAAATTTAATACAAATCTGATCAACATGATTTTTGACTTGATTCGAAGAGTTCCAAAAGGTTAATGGTTTTGCTCATGAAAATGGTCCAAAAAGAGCCCGCAAATGGCCTCACAAGACCGTCTACTTTATAGGGACGAAAGCTGATCCTTGCCCTTTTGCATACACCTTTTGTATGTATGGTACAATTAATTATCAAATCAACCATCATCGCTCCAAGATATGCTTTTTCCCACCAACATTGATGAACTCCACTAGGCCTAGTTTGGTCTTTTAAATTCAGAAACTGCTATAATGTCCACTTTTGACAACTATCAAGATTTAATTGGCATCTTTGAATATCTTCCTCTCGTCCAATAATCTTCATTCCGTCCTTAACTACAAGACTGCCTTCAATGATGATAGATACATTTCTGAATATGGCGTCAGGTAAGGGTGTCCACGGATCGGTTCCGGCAGAATCAGTTCGGTTCTCGATCCGATCCACTCGTGATGGATTATCATTTTAAGATCCGCAACCGTCCGTGGGTGACATACGGATGGATCGGTTCGGTTGCGGATTGAGTGAATTTGGCGGATCAAAGAAGGATTATTAGGCGGATTGGGCGGATCGAGTGGATCGAACCCGAACCAAACCGAACCGTATCCAAAATAAAAATATTTGGATCCGTATCCATCCGTAACGTACCTCGGGTGAGTAAATGGACGGATCGGTTTGGGCGGATCGAACGAATCGGGCGATCCGCTAGACAACCCTAACTTCAAGAGTCTTGATAATTGCCAAATCAACTCATTGCTTTCAATCCACCTCAAACTTTTTTTGTCAATTCAGAAGCCTTCTCATAGCCTTTTTTATTGTAGACAAAAGTAAAGTTGTTTCTCTTATTATGACTTTCTGGGCTTTTGGGGCTTTTTTGCGAGAAGAGAAACGGAGCATAGTCCCCGGACCAAAGGGGCTGCACAACACGCATGCTGTGCACTAGGTGCATAGCATAGTCCTTGGACCCATATTAGGGTGTGTTTCGTGTAGCTTTTTTATCTTTCAAGTTGTAGACAAAAGTAAGACTGTTTCTCTTATTGTGGCTTTTTGGCGAGAAGAAACTTTTAGAATTTTTTAAACAAAAAGTCGAAAAAGCCGATAAGAGAAACGGAGTCTTGGTGTTAGCCTCTCATTCACTTTGCTTCTAATTTGATCACCAATATAAATACATGTGCTATGCAACTAAAGCCATACCTTACCTATTCACCACCCCAAGAGTAAGCTAGAAGTCTAGCCATTTCAATGGCAGTTGAAGGTGCAGCATATGGCTCATATGAAGTGAACATTACAAAGAAAACCATTGTAAAAGCCACAGAGCTTGTATCAGAGCCTCATATTCTCACCCTTTCAAACCTAGACCTCCTCTCGGGCCGTTTTCCAGTAACATACTTCTATTTTTACCGCAATCCCCTTGTCGCAAACTTCACTTGTATCATTGATGCCCTTAAATCCTCACTTTCGAAAACTCTCACTCACTTCTACCCATTCTCGGGTCGAATTGTTCAAAACCAAAGCACCAATGAGCCCGAAATCATCTGTGACAATACCGGTGCTCTTTTTGTAGAAGCCTGTTCTAACATCGCTCTAAAAGAACTTGATTTCTACAATCTCAACCAATCCCTTGAGGGAAAACTTGTGTCCATCGAACCCGACTACCCTTTACAAATCCAAGTAACATGTTACAATTGTGGAAGGATATCGATTACCTTCACATTTGACCATGCATTAGGTGATGCAAGTGCCTTTAGCAAGTTTCTCATTACTTGGTCTGAAATAGCCATGGCAAAGACAATTTCTTGCATTCCAGATCATAGGAGATACCTTCGCGCCCGAGTTCCTCCGAGTTATGACCCTTGGGTGGACCAAGCTTTCATATCCTGCACCCTGGAAGAAATTACCAAAATTCCCACGTCAAAAATTTCGATCAAACGCCTTTACTATGTAGATGCCTCGAGCATTAACAAGTTGCAAAGACTTGCGTGTATGGATGGAAACGAAAGAACTAAAATTGAGGCTTTCTCTGCTTACATTTGGAAGGTTATGGTTCGAGCGGTTGATGAGAGTCACCAGAAATGTAAAATGGGTTGGTTAGTCGATGGACGGACTAGAATGTGTAAAGATCCAGACTCCATGTCAAATTACATTGGGAATGTCTTGTCTTTGGCGTTTGGAGAGGCGAGCAAGGTCGAGTTGGAGAGAGGAGATTTAACAGATATTGCCAAGATTTGTCACACCGCGATTTCAAAGGTAACCAACCGGGCTCATTTCTTGGACTTGATCGACTGGATTGAGTGTCATAGGCCCGGATTGATGCTGTCGAAGGTAGTGTTGGGCCGTGCGGGTCCTGCCCTCGTAGTGTCGTCCGGACGAAGGTTTCCGGTGGCCGAGTTAGATTTTGGGTTCGGAAGTCCGGTCCTCGGGACAGTTTGTTCTACAATACAAAGGATTGGAGTTGGTTACGTAAACCAAAGGCCAAGTGCAAGAGGTGATGGCTCTTGGACTGTATCGGCGATTTTATGGCCGGAATTAGCAGCAGCACTGGAGTCGGATTCAGATCATATTTTCCAGCCCATGACTGCAAATCATCTTCAACTCTAGTTCCATTTCCATCCGTTAAGCATAATCTGCAGAAAAGAACATATTCTTATGGATGTAGTAGCTCTTATGTAGGGTGGAATGCTGAATCAATATAACAGGAGAATAGCACACATGCTGTGCACCTATTCTGGACTCATCCTGGGTCCTGGTATTGAATCTGAACCGTTAATTTTCGTATTGTCCAGAACGTATTTCAAGTAAAAATTCAGATTGATCGGATGTAGATATTTCCCGTGTAATCCTTTCTCATGTATGCTTTATCAATTTGTGAGTATCTTTTACAGGAGGAGGGTGGAGAGGAAGGAAAACAGTTTTCCTTTCTCACTTTCGTTTCTTTTTTATTTCGTCTTCCATTATAAGTTCAGAACAAAGGGTCAGTAAAAGGCCACAACATCAGTTCAACGTAATTTTGTGTCCAACACTACAGCCGCTAAAAAAACTTGTGGGCAACCAAGTGGTTGCCAAATGCGAACTTGTGGGACCCACTTTCGGGTCCCATTCAATTGATTTGAACAGTCAAATAATTTTAAAATAATTATTCAAGTGGCCTTGAAAAAAATCAGGCCCATTGAATATTTTTGCGTACTTGATCTAATTCGTTTGATTTTCATTAAGAATTCAGGACCCTATAGAGATAAGTTATATAGTTATGCGCTTGGTAATCTATTGATCTAAACCATAGGTGTTATATGACTTTTTGAGAAGATCATCCAGTAAAAAAATTATCATATTCGGACATCAATAGGTATCAAAATAAAAAACCTAAAAATATGAGTTTTTTTAATACCTATCGACGTTTGATCAAGATAATTTTTTTTTTCTAGATACTCTTTTTAAGGAGCCATATAACACCTATGGTTCAAATCAATGAGTTACTTGGCACAAAGTTGTATAAGGGGGGTGGTGTTGGAGATCGTGGTCGCTGGGTCTCTCTCTCTCTCTCTCACTTCTGTTCTCTGTATCGAATGGGAGAAATAGGAGCAACAGGGATTCCCCCGAACCCCCCCCCCCCCCCCCCCCCCCCCCCCCCCCCCGGCGACCCGGGTCCGAAACGGCGTTGTTTTGGACCCAAAAAACCGGAAGTGTACCTAGCATTTTTTATTCACCACCGATTTTATATAAGTCTCAATTCACCTATAGATTCGTAACGTTTTTATGTGAACCACGAATCAAATCGTGACCATAACCTCACACAAGAATAGGAAAAATTATCAATATTAAAGCCTTCCAAATCCATGCCAAACTAAATCATTCACATATATATATTTGGGTAAGTCATTCAGTATATTTCCAATAGAGCATTTCGCAAAATATTGACCAACGGATTACATATAATAGCAACATAAATGCAGTTGACTACAATATATGTATATATACACACACACACAAATGATAGATTGGCCAGAAGGCAAAAACACCCCAAACTAAAAGGTGTGCTCTTGCTTGCAAAACTCAATGACTGGGTACTCGACCATCGTTCTCTTGTTCTTCTGCGTAGCTGTGGTTTCTGCTGTGAACCCAACTCAAAGGCTCTGTGGGGTGCCTGCAGGGGAATGCGGCTATGGATCCTGCACAGGAAAAGCATGCCCAGATTTGTATCCAGGTATTGGTTTAATTGGCAGAATCATGCACTCTATGGGAAATTAATTGTGATTAACCAAACACCTTCCCCCATAACACGTCCTTTTCACCTCAATCAAGGTCTCAGAATTTAAAATGATGACTTAAGGAATGTATTACATGGCCTTCTCCTTCTTTGTAGATGCAAATTTCCCAACTTGATGTTGCTCTTTCTGTTATCACACACAGGATAACGTGTATAGTTTGGCTACCAATAATGCAAAATCTGTGTAAAGAAGCTAGCCAGCAGTACTTTTTATACCCATAATTTCTACCCTGAAAATTACCCAGAAACTGAAATCAGTGGCTTAGCATTTTTTGAAGCCAAAACAAAAAGTATTGAGGCTCGGTCCATTAAGAAGAAAGTTCGGGTTCCGACAATTGTAAAATGAGAGCCACCTTGGTTGGACATTGACGGGTTCAAACTCAGAAAATGTGACACACACACACACGAACAAAAAACATTTAAGTTCACAAATACGTTCTGCACATGCTGGCCTAGAAATAGCTAGTTTTGCAAATTTTTTCAGTCACATCGATTGCATAAATTTTTTTCTCTGAGTTGCAGGATATAAATCCCAGTGGCCTAAACTTAAGGGAGTGAGTGCAGTCGCAGCAAAGAATATCATTGAGAGGGACAACCCGTTTGTGAAAGCATGGATATATCCAGAAGGCTTCTTATTTACGTCCATCATATGCTCCAAGCGTGTTATTTTGCTAACTCCAAAGAATGACTGCCCCAATGGTCGAGTCACCAATTCTCCTTACGTTGGATAATATGAATATCCTAAGATTTGGTGTACAAAAAGAAGCTAGACCCTACAATCAACTCTGGCTTAGCTCTCCAAAGATCAAATTTTCTATTCAACAAAGTAAACAATGCAATTCTCCTTATGTTGGATAATGACTATTCTAAGATTTTGTGTGTAATATAAAGCTAGACCCCATCTAGCTAACAATCAACTCTGGCTTGGGTGTCCACTCTCCATAGATTAAAATTGATTACAATATTTGACAACTTGAAAAATTATATAAAAAACAGTAGAGCATCCAATAAGAACCTGGTTAAGTCAGGAATTGGCTTAAGTCATTCTTTGTTTAGCGGGTTAGCCCTCCTAGGAAATAAAGGTAAAGTAGAAAATAAGGCAGAATTTGTATGTCATACCATAGTTTTAATCCTTTCTCGATCTCATGTCTGCTTTATCAACTTTTTAACTTCTTAAGTAGGAGGGAGGAGAGGAAGGAAAACGATTTTCCTTTCTCACCTTGGTTTCTTTTTCATTTCGTCTTCCATTATAGGTTCAAAACAAAGGGTTAGTAAAAGGCCACAACATCAGTTTAACTTAATTTTGTGTCCATAACTTGATGCAGAGTGAATTTCAAGAAAAGTCATATTTTATTTATATTGATTTAGGTTTAGTATTTTTATTTAGTATATTCTAATTTAGACAAAATATTCTAGAAGTATTTAGTTTTCTAATTTCTTTTGATTGAGGCTTCCTATTTTTGAGGAAACTTAATCATGAAGAATTAGGCTTGATTTTATTTCCTAAAGTTTATTTTTTCGTATTTTAGAAATGTTGGCTAGGTTTAGAAATTCTACCATAACAAATAATGATTAAGTTTCACAACAGAGATATGGGAGTTGATTAATATGTTGAGTTTTTTCACAACAGAGAATCTCTCTTTTTCCTATAATTCTATTAGTCTGCGGGTTATTAGATTGTAGAATAGTTGTTTCTTATTCGTGGGGGTGATCTTAGTTCTTGTTCACGTTTCTAGCTGCGTCAGTTGGTATCAGAGCTTAGGCTCGGTTCCTGATTGATCATGGCATGAAGATGTCGTCATGATCGACAAGTTGACGTCAAGTATGTGTACGAGCACGATGATGCCGCGCGAGAAGCATAACTAGAGGCGTGGTTCCAGCAATTAGAATAGCATGTGTCGGATGCGATTGACCTAGTCGACCAGATTGCTACCCCAACTGTTGGGGGGAATCCACCTCACCGTCGTCTTGTTATACCTCAGTTTCCGAAAGAGGAGGAGGTATCGGATGACGTTTCTATCACCAAACCTTTGGCGGGTAATTATCAACCAAGGGGGAGGACAAAGGAGGCTACCATTGAGTAACTTTTTGCTTCAAATATTATTCCGGATCCAATTGTGGATTGGAGTAAACCTCCCATCTTTGATGAAGAACCGGTGGGAAAAATTATAAAAGAAGAAAATAAAAAAAGATTGCAACAGAAAGTTGTTACAACACAGTTGGAAACCGACGAAATTCAAACCAACGAAGTTCAATTTCATAATATTCATGCATCAGGTGGCGGATATGATGATTCATTTTGGGAATTCATCGAAGACTCCGTAAGCAAGACTATATGGGTTGCACACCTCGGTGGAATTTGGAAGGAAGTCGTTCCATTCCTTTTTGAAGAATCTTCAAAGTTCCGGTTCGAAAAAATTAATTTGAAGGATAAAATTGATGCTGACAAGAAAAGGCTTATCAAGTTCCTTCAAGCAATGAAAACTCGAGGACGAGTTTTTTTCAACAAGGGGAGTCTGATGCAGGGTGAATTTCAAGAAAAGTCATATTGTATTTATATTGATTTAGGTTTAGTATTTTTATTCAGTATGTTCTAATTTTAGACAAAATATTCTAGAAGTATTTAGTTTCCTAATTTCTTTTGATTGAGGTTTCCTATTTTTGAGGAAACTTAATCATGAAGAATTAGGCTTGATTTTATCTCCTAAAGTTTATTTTTCGTATTTTAGGAAGGTTGGCTAGGTTTAGAAATTCTACCATTATAAATAATGATGTAAGCCTCTTGGCTATGGGAGTTGATTAATATGTTGAGTTTTTTCACAAGAGAGAATATCTCTTTTGCCTATAATTCTATTAGTCTGTGGGTTATTAGATTGTAGAAGAGTTGTTTCTTATTCATGGGAGTGATCTTTGTTCTTGTTCATGTTTCTAGCTGCGTCATAACTATAGCAGCTAAAAACTAAATGACTTCAAGGAATACCATATAAAATCTTCTTGGCATTAGGTATTTCAACATTGGCATAGAACTAATAGAAGCAGGGTTACCAAAATTCACTCTAAGGGTTAAGAACTGCACTCCGGATCAAACGATCCGAATCAGGAATTGATAGAGAATTTGTAAGGGGATTCTAGCAATCCGACGATACAGATGAAGGTCTCAAAAATGAAAATGACAAGATTTCAAATATATCCATACCCTAACACAGAATAGGAAAATCATTAATATTAAAGACCTCCAAATCCCTGCCAACTTCCTCATTTACTATATTTCCAAGGGAGTGTGGCTATGGTAACTGCACAGGAAGAGCATGCCCAAATATGTATCTAGGTATTGGTTTAATTGGCAGAAACATGCACTCTATCGGAAATTGATTAACCAAACACCTTAATCCCCCATAACATGTCCTTTTCACCTCACTGAAGGTCTCAAAACTTAAAATGATGACTTAAGGAATGTATTAAATGGCCTTATTCTTCTTTTTAGATGCAAATATATTGCCCAATTTGATGTTTCTCCATCTGTTATCACACACAAGATAAGTTGTATAGTTTGACTACCAATAATGCAAAATCTGTGTAAAGAAGCTAAACCAAATAGGTATTGAGGCTCGGTCCACTAAGAAGAAAGTTCAGGTTCCAACCACTAGTAAAAAGAGAGGTTGAAACGCAGCAAATGTGGTACATACATACATACATATGCATGTACATACACACATACATATATATGAAGAAAAAACATTTTTCACACAGGTTCTGCATGTGCTGGCCTAGAAATACATCTCTCAATGATATTCTTTGCAATTTTTTCAGTCACGTCGATTAAGTAAAATTTTCTCCCAGTTGCAGGATATAAATCCCAAGGCCTGAACTTAAGGGGGTGAGCGCAGTAGCAGCAAAGAATATCATTGAGAGGGACAACCCATTTGTGAAAGCATGGATATATCCAGAAGACTTCTTGTTTACGGCCATCATATGCTCCACACTGCCCTAATGGCCGAGTCACCAATTCTCCTTATGTTGGATAATGAATATCCTAAGATTTGGTGTACAAATTGAAGCTAGACCCTACAATCAACTGTGGCTTGGGTCTCCAAAGATCAAATCTTCTATTTAACAAAGTCAGCAATGCAATTCCCCTTATGTTGGATAGTGAATATTCTAACATTTCGTGTACAATAAAAATCTAACAATCAACTCTGGCTCGGGTCTCCAAAGATCAAATCTTCTATTTGATTACAATATTAGACAACTTGAAAAATTATATCATAAACAGTAGAGCATCCAATAAGAAATTTTAAAATGAATTGAAGAGTTCATAAGGCTACCACTAATAGCAGGTCTGGAAGAGGTAGTAGGCAAGTAGCCTTAGAGCTATTTTTTGGTGAAGATATTGAGTCTCACACTTCCAATTCTAGTGGCAAAGCCGACGCAGATAGAAGGAAATGAAATTATACTAAACAGAGAATCATACAAATATGTATCATCGTGTAACCGTAAAACCAAAGAAAAGAATGTAATGGGAAAACTCCACTGGTTACGTTATTCCAAGAAAACCTGAACTTGAATAGAATTCGTAGTAGAGTATAGAAAACATGCGTCCACTTATCACACAAGTACGCCAAGAACAGGTAATTACTTACTCATTCAAAAACGCTATTCTTCTAGCCACAATCTTATGCTTGACGAACAATTCACAAAAAAAATAGGTAGATCGGTAAACATCCTTGGGGCACTACTGAAGTACTTTATCTATAACATAATATGAGTTTTTTTGATACCTATCGACGTCCGATCAAGATAATTTTTTTTTTCTTTTTCTGGATGCTCTTTTTAACGAGCCATATAACACATATGGTTCAGATCAATGAGTTACTTGGCGCAAAATTGTATTAGGGGGGTGGTGCTAGGGATCGTGGTAGCCCGCCGGTGGTGTTGGGGATTGTGGTCGCTGGGTCTCCCTCTCCCTCTCACACTTCTGTTCTCTGTATCGAATGGGAGAAATAGGAGCAACATGGATTTTTTATTCACCACCAATTTTATATAAGTTTCAATTCACCTATAGATTTGTAACGTTTTTATGTGAACCACGAATCAAATCGTGAATCGTGCACTTCTGACAAATATGATCCATAACCTCACACAAGAATAGGAAAAATTAGCAATATCAAAGCCTTCCAAATCCATGCCAAACTAAATGATTCATAAATATATATATTTGGGTAAGTCATTTAGTAAACTTCCAATAGAGCATTTCGCAAAATATTGACCAACGGATTACATATAATAGCAACATAAATGCAATTGACTACAATAGATGTATATATACACACACACAAATGATAGATTGGCCAGAAGGCAAAAACACCCCAAACTAAAAGGTGTGCTCTTGCAAAACTCAATGACTGGGTACTTGACTATCGTTCTCTTGTTCTTTTGCGTAGCTGTGGTTTCTGCTGTGAGTCCAACTCAAAGTCTCTGTAGGGTGCCTGCAGGGGAATGCGGCTATGGATCCTGCACAGGAAAAGCATGCCCAGATTTGTATCCAGGTATTGGTTTAATTGGCAGAATCATGCACTCTATGGGAAATTAATTATGATTAACCAAACACCTTAATCCCCCATAACATGTCCTTTTCACCTCAATCAAGGTCTCAGAATTTAAAATGATGACTTAAGGAACGTATTACATTGCCTTCTCCTTCTTTGTAGATGCAAATTTCCCAACTTGATGTTGCTCTTTCTGTTATCACACACAAGATAACGTGTATAGTTTGTAGCTACCAATAATGCAAAATCTGTGTAAAGATTTTGCACAGATATTGGTATTGGTTTAATTGGCAGAATCATGCACTCTATGGGAAATTAATTATGATTAACCAAACACCTTAATCCCCCATAACATGTCCTTTTCACCTCAATCAAGGTCTCAGAATTTAAAATGATGACTTAAGGAACGTATTACATGGCCTTCTCCTTCTTTGTAGATGCAAATTTCCCAACTTGATGTTGCTCTTTCTGTTATCACACACAAGATAACGTGTATAGTTTGTAGCTACCAATAATGCAAAATCTGTGTAAAGAAGCTAGCCAGCATTACTACATACCCATAATTTCTACCCTGAAAATTACCCATAAACTGAAATCAGTGGCTTAGCATTTTTCGAAGCCAAAACAAAAAAGTATTGAGGCTCGGTCCATTAAGAAGAAAGTTTGGGTTCCGACAATTGTACAATGAGAGCCACCTTGGTTGGACATCGATGGGTTCAATCTCAGAAAATGTGACACACACACACACATATGAACAAAAAACATTTAAGTTCACAAATAGATTCTGCATGCGCTGGCTTAGAAATAGCTAGTTTTGCAATTTTTTTCAGTCACGTCGATTGCATAAATTGTTTTCTCCGAGTTGCAGGATATAAATCCCAGTGGCCTGAACTTAAGGGGGTGAGTGCAGTAGCAGCAAAGAATATCATTGAGAGGGACAACCCGTTTGTGAAAGCATGGATATATCCAGAAGACTTCTTATTTACGTCCATCATATGCTCCAAGCGTGTTATTTTGCTAACTCCAACAAATGACTGCCCTAATGGTCGAGTCACCAATTCTCCTTACGTTGGATAATATGAATATCCTAAGATTTGGTGTACAAAAAGAAGCTATACCACACAATCAACCCTGGCTTAGCTCTCCAAAGATCAAATTTTCTATTTAACAAAATCAACAATGCAATTCTCCTTATGTTGGATAATGACTATTCTAAGGTTTTGTGCAATATAAAGCTAGACCCCATCTAGCTAACAATCAACTCTGGCTTGGGTCTCCACTCTCCACAGATTAAAATTGATTACAATATTTGACAACTTGAAAAATTATATCAAACTCTAACAGTAGAGCATCCAATAAGAACTTGGTTAAGTCAAGAATTGGCTTAAGTCATTCTTTGTTTAGCCGGTTAGCCCTACTGGAAAATAAAGGTAAAGTAGAAAATAAGGCAGAATTTGTATGTGATATCGTAGTTCTAATCCTTTCTCATGTCTGCTTTATCAACTTTTTAACTTCTTAAGTAGGAGGGAGGAGAGGAAGGAAAACGGTTTTCCTTTCTCACCTTGGTTTCTTTTTCATTTCGTCTTCCATTATAGGTTAAAAACAAAGGGTCGGTAGAAGGCCACAACATCAGATTAAATTAATTTTGTGTCCATAACTATAGCAGCTAAAAACTAAATAACTTCAAGGAATACCATATAAAATCTTCTTGGCATTGGGTATTTCAACATTGGCATAGAACTAATAGGAACAGGGTTACCACAATTCACTCTAAGGGTTAAGAACTGCGCCCCGGATCAAACCATCCGAATCAGGAATTGATAGAGATGGTATACAGATGATAAATACACTCTCAAATACCCAAATAATCTTCACAATTAATCCTATTGATGATTTGACAAGTACAATGTCATATATAGATGCTACTAGTACTAGGACTACCCGAAAAAATGGTCCTCATATGAAACGACTAATTTCGTTTGGACCACATAATCCAAAGAAGCCTAGCCTGTCCGTGTCCGAAAAGTGTTCAACACCAGTACATGGACTTTGACAAAATGTCTGTGCTACATAGACTAGTGAAGAAAATAAGGTACCCTTTTCTGGTTGGCTCCTTGCCAACTTCTTTTTGGTCCTTGGGTCTCGAGTGGCCATATGATTGTCCGGGGTGTGGGTTTTAACTTTGTTGGGATGCCACTCTTGATTATGATGCCGTATTGCTCCGGGTCTTTTTGTTAATCTTTGTAATTTTCTTATCAACCATTAATAATTTATTCTAACCTAGAATTCTTACAAAGCCAGTAACAACTGAAGTAAAAACAATAAGATCAATAGATAACCTCCTCAATACTCGATAGCATCTCCTATTGGAAACAACGTGGCGTGGAATTTGTTTATCTCACAATCTGTTAATCAAAATACAGCATACCAGATTCGAAGTAGCTCCTGTTTTGGGTCAAGTCGCGGACCTGCTCACCTTTTAAAACTTTCGTAGCTCCGCCCTCTCTGTGTAAGCAGTGATAGCCCGCCGTCTACAAGATAAAAACATACTAGAATAAAGCATCTGTCTCCATCTTGCTTGCATGATTTAGGCTACAAAATACCAAGAAACACTTTGCTTTTCGTTATCCTTTTATCCTCCTGTCTCTCTCTGGTCTGTAAACCCCAATTCAACTGAAAAACTCAAATTCCTTGTACATAGTGCAATCGCTGATCCCTCTGTTATCTCCATCTCTCCCAATTTACGATTCACGTCTGTTCGCGGACCCTTCAACAGATACATCCAAAATCGGAATTAGGGTTGAAGGATGAAAGATTAGAAGTGAGCTGTTAGTATGGTGTGAGTGAATTCAATCTTCGATACATTGGGTATGATCAAGTATCGCCAAACCTTTTTTCGAGTTTTTCGGCTAAATAGTCTTTTTTTCCAAATTAATTGCCAATCTACTTTCACTTTTCAAACTATTTGTAAAAATATTCCTTAAAATTGCGCTACCCTCATAAAACATCAATCGAAATTGCTTTAAGCTTGCCGCGTGGCACACCGCCCTGTCAAGTAGAAAACGCGATTTGGAATTGCTTTTTCTCACTGAAAATGCGATTTGGAATCGAGCTTCCTCACTTTTTTTTTTTTATTAAGTGCGTTAAACACACAAAAAAATGCAAATGAAAAAAAAAAGTGAGATAGAGCAATTCCAAATCGCGCTTTCTGCTTACGTGGTATATTACGGGGCGGTGTGCCAGCGCGGCACACTTAGCGCAATTTCGATTGACGTTTTATGAGGGTAATGCAATTTGAAATTGCGCTAAGGAGTATTTTTACAAATAGTTTGAAAAGTGAAGTACATTGGCAATTAATTTGAAAAAGGAGACTACTTAGCTGAAAAGCTCCCTTTTCTCCACAAAAACAAATGGGTGGTGCTAATTCCAAAACTGTTTTTGTTTGTGCCAAAATTGCCGTGCTTAAAAACCTTGTACCATGTTCAAGATACAAGCCTTTTATGCACTACAATTTTGGCACAAACAAAAATGGTTTTGGCATTATCCTATCATCTCTTCAGGGGTGTTCCACCAAAAAAAAAAAAAAAAAAAGAACAGTTATTTCAAAAACCAATACAGGTCAATCTCTCATAATATATCACATAAAAAGCCGTAAAAAACCAATTTATTTTAAAAGCACCCTTAGCGGAACACCCCCCGTTATGTACCAATGAGTATTAGATTAAGCGCTTGTTTCTCATTTGCTAAAATGAGAATTCCATAAAATTAAGAAGGTGTTTGGGAGCCTCATTTTTAGCTTTTTATTTTTAACTTTTTGACTTTTTGAATTATGATCAAAATCTATTTTGAATTAGGTACAAGGATTTGGGAGAAATGTGCAGAATGCATTTTGTAACAGGAGTAGTGTTTGAGAGATATGTGCAGAATACATTCTGTAGGTCTTTTTGGTAATCAAAATGGAAAAACGGAAAATGAGAAAGTTAAAAAGCTCCTCCCAACCTACTTTTGACTTCTCCTCTCCTTTCATCAAATTGGAGAATGAGTTTTCCCCCACCTCTCCCAAACAACTAGAACTAGAAAAGGTAAAAATGAGAATGTGAAAAAGAGCTCCCAAACACTTCCTAAGTGAGTTTCTTTTAGCAAAGGAGGAAACCATTCACTAAAATTAACTCATTTGACCCATTTGATTTTATAAGATTCCTATTTTAACAAATGAAAAACAAGGCCTAATGATTTTTAAAATGTTTTAACTACTTGAGAAGATAGATAAAAATCACATTTATACAACTTTTTGAAAATTATCAAATTTAGTAAATTGAAAAGCCGAATCATTGAATTTAATAAATAATCAAATTTACTGTACTAATTTCATCTTTCGATCTTTATGAATAGGTAAATTTTGTTCGTCATTCCTTAGATTGCCGTTAAAAAAAGAAAAAAAGAAAAAAAAAAACTGAACATTATGGCCTGATTCCAACAGTACTGTATTCAGTTCAGCCAATGAGTGTTACCGCCAAGCGAAGCGAATTGTAGTCTTTTTTCTAATTTTCTATTACCAAAAGTTTAAAAATGCAATTTCAATTCTCTTTTTTGATATTTTTCAACTTTTGTCGATGCTTTAATTTGTTTTCTATTCCTCTCATCGAAACGAATAATTTTAATCGTAATTATTTTGACGAAAAGTGTACAAATTTTCACTAAATACAAAATATTCTTGCTAGTTTTAAGATTCACTAAATACAGATATCCAGATCATCATAATCCCGTTTTGACATCCAGGGCTAAAAAAAATAGAGTAATTATTCAACTCTTCAAGCACTATTGCATAATGTTACCTCGTTATCGCCACACATTAATTTGAGGTTCATGTTGTACTACACAATACACATAATCGTAGAGTCATAAAATGGCCTAGATTACTAGGTACAAATATCCTAGGACCATTGAATAATTTTTTTCAAGAGATGAGGTTATCAGTCAACCAAATTGCAACATAAATACCTCTTCCTAAATTGGACTGTATAGAGGCATGCGCGAGCAAATTAAATCAAATCAAGTCCGCCTTGGGTGGAAAAGACATTTCATTGGAACAATTTACATGCACCTCTACTGTGAAAAAGTTGTTTTTTAAACTCAAAATGCATCGCGAGAATTTAATGACAAATATAAAGACAAGATTTGTAAAATCTTCATACCATTACAAAAATATGCAAAGATAAAGACAATATTATAAATGACATGCAACAACACAAGTGAACTATAATCGGATAGCGCTACTCCTCAATCAGAAGTGTCTGATTTAAATCAATTTATTAACAGTGAGAATTCTAACAATCTATTTTTTTCAAGAAAAAAATAAACTTCCCCAAGATTGCTATCAATGTCTGATCATCTTGGTCTTTGCGTGAATAAAGTGTATGTCGAAACCTATAAAATGGACGGTTCTAATAGTCGAAATATATTGTGAAAATCTTACTAGCTATATTAAATGATGTGTTTGAAAGGTGGTACAAGTAGAATTGATTATTGAACACATAATCTGACAGGATTCTAACAATATTGAATACTAGCAACATAAATGCATTATCAGTATAAATATTGACCAATGTAGGAGCAAGAGTAATAACAAAACCCTATACCAAGCAAAATTCAATGGCTCGGTACTCAATTGTCGCTCACTTGCTTGTTTTGGTGGCCGTGATTTCTGCTGAGAACTCGACTCACAGTCTCTGTAAGAAGCCTGGTGGGGAGTGTGGCTTTGGTGGTACCTGCACAGGGCGAGCATGCCTAGATACGTCTCCAGGTATGTATAAGGGTACTGTAATTGGTTGTCTTCTTGTCAGCTTTTCAATCATTTAGGTCTCGAGAGGCAATTTGTTGATTTTCTTTTGTCCCGTTTAATCTTGTATCTTTGATATTTAATTAATAAAATCTTTTTTCGCTGTTAAAAAAAAGGTATTGTAATTGCGTGTGTATGATACATGTTACACTGTCTCTCTTTTTTGAAAAAAAAAAAAAATTAAAAATCACTCAAAAATCCATCTTAACCGCTAATATTCATCTTCCCTCTCTTTTGGTTTTCTTGCTCAGCAGGGATAGAGCCAACAATTTCATTACGCAGGTGCAAATTCTTTTTCTAATATACTTTACAAGGGCGAGCCTATATAATTAATAGGAAAAAAATTATTTTTCTCATCACCCTTTTCCATAGTGGACACGGGGGTGCTGGTAATCGCCCTTGGTGATCGGTCCTGAGCTGTCCATCTCGGCAATCAACGATCCGGATTTTTTCATGGAACTCTTCTATGGAAAAAGTTAACTCTTCCATGGAAAAATCTGGGCTGTCCAAAATACTTTTGGACGGCTCGGATGTGATCACCAGGGCCGATCTAGAGGTTTTCTTTTTTCTTGCAGGGGCGACTACCCCTACTGGCCCTCCTCTGGCTCCATCCCTACCGCTCAGTAAAATAAAATGGAGTATAAAGCTTTCAAACTTCTCCCATGTTGAAAGTTTTATCTATTTTTTTTATCAACCAAAAAAACTCGACCAATTGTTCTCTGTGTTGCAGGACATAAAAATATATGGCCTGAACTTAAGGGGGTAAGTGCAATAAAAGCAAAGGAGATTATTGAGAGGGAGAACCCACACGTGAAAGCTTGGATATTTCCATATCCCGCACATTGGTTGGCTGTCATATGCAGCAAGCGTGTTATTTTGCTAACTCCCAAGGATGATTGCCCTAATGGCCCAGTCCTCAATTCTCCTTATGTTGGATGATGATCCTATTCTTAGATGTCGTGTGGAATGAAGGTTGATCGACCGTATATTTAACAATCAACTTTTGCTTCTTGGTCTCAAGAAATGAAGTCCCGACTATTTGACAGTGATCATGCCGTATCGTAAGCTTATAAAAACAAAGGATTTATAACTACTGCTCTAGAGAATAGTTTGAATATCGTATCCATGGTGACAATTTGGCTGAGTGACGATGAATTCAATTGGTTTCTAAGTTAATTTGGAAGGAAAAGAGTTGGTTGGTTTGATTTTGAGAATTATTAAACTAAACCAGCAATAAGAAAATTGAGTGAAACTGATAGAAAGAAGATTTAGGGTTTAAGGACCAAGTTCTAGAGTTATTTGTTTTAGCAATTCCGTTTGACAAAACACACATTTACATCGAATTGTAATTTTATTTTTTAGAGTGTCTGTTTTGGTATGGAAAGGAATCATCTCTTTATGTAATGGTTGAAAGTGCAGTAGTGTGTAGTTTTAGTGGTGAGTTGTGTGGGTTATATTGCTAGTTCAGGAGTTGCTCAACGACTTGCTCAAGCACCTTGTCTAGCAACTTTTCTGCCAAGAATGTGTAGACAAATTCTTCGGGACTTGCTCGAGCAATCTGTCGAGCAAGTTGGGCGTGCATAGCTCTCTATAAATACCGATGTGCTAGGGTTTTCTTATTATCTCTCATAACTTACAGCAGCCGCACTTTTTGGCAAGAGAGAGAAAAAAGTTTCTTGATCTTTTGAGTGATAACCTTGGAGTTTTTACGCAATCGAACGATCGTACAACTACATGTTCATCTCCAAGAAGTTCTTTACAATCTAGAAGTGATTTCTAGGGAATATTTTTCGTGGGATTCCGAAAGTATCCAACGAAGACTTGTAAGATTCAAGGCGTTGGCGATCAAGATCACTGGGTGCGGTGTACGTGTGACTCGGCAGGTGATACTTAGAACGTTGTGAGGATTTACATCGTTTGAATAAGTATATCTGTAACTGCACAATGAGTTGATTTTGATTCCTTCCCGTGGTTTTTTACCCATTTAGGGTTTTTCACGTGAATTTCTGTTGGTAGTATTAACTAGTGATTTGCATTCATACTGTTAGAGTTTTTACGGATTTTTAGGGAACCCTGATTTTTCATAGGGTTTCGAATCCACTCCGACCACGTAACTATTCGATGCATAGGCTAAGCTCATTATTCAATGTTGAGAAAAATACGCCGCAATAACAGAATTCCAAAGAACAATTTCCTTTATAACATGAACAAAATTATCGAAGAGCATAGAGACCCTTCTACTACCACTATTTGCAAAAACAAAACATACGTCCAAACCATTAGGATTTTTTTATAAGACAAACCAAACAACAAAACCTTGGTAACAAGATGCTAACAAAAATAACAAAACCAAAAATGATATGATGTTCCCAAGTCCTCCAAAAAAAAAATCCATGTGAACATATCTGTGTCTCGATCTATACACACGAACCCATTAGCTACAACTAGCACAAAAGTTGTAAATTAAATTTTTATTGAATGAAAAGATGGATATAAAGAGTAGTACCAAATATGCATTCTAAAAAAAAACCAAAAGCCCCTATGAAAAAAACCTCCAATCTAACAGCTAAGGGTAGATACAAAATGTCTCATTTTTAATACAAAGGAATAACCTCTCGTAAGCTAATGCCATTTTTCCAGCAGTAAACATGGATGCTGCAAATGTCTGGCATGCCTTTCCTCTACGCCTCATCCCGTTTGATCCTTCCGCAACTGCCGCTTCTAATGCTGTCGCCAATGACTGCACGTTCGGAGCAAACATGAAACCAAACTCGTCGTCGACCAAAAGTGTACCTTTGATGCTGGGAAATCGCGATGCCATCAAGGGTTTTCCACTCATCAGTGCCTCCATGAGAGTGAGGTCGAGGCCCTGAGGCCTCAACGTGGGGTTCACGAAGATGTCGATTGCATTGTAGAAGGCTCGCAATTCGGCAGGCTTCATGGACCCAAGAACTATGACTTGATGCCCCAACTCTTCATACCTGTTGGCGGTTCAACCGATCAATAAATTAACAAATATGATTAAATTGCATGGATTAGAAACAGCGATCCACGAAAACGAGGAGACCGGGTCCTGTAGTGTGCAAAGGCATATAGTCTTGTAATACCCACTTTGAACTGTCCAAAAATGTTTTTTTTTTTTTTTTTTGAATCTATTAAATATATTGTGGTATTGAAAGCTAGGTTCTTGATTCCTAATTTAATTGTTCCGCTTTTCTTTACTATGCTGTTGATTTCTTAATTGGTGTGTTGCTAGTATATCAATGTAGGCTTTCATTTTTACAAATTAAGTGCCCTCTTTAATTGGAATTCCCTAATGGATGTATGGTTGGTGTTTGTGCCTCTGGGACACTGAATAACTTTTTAAAGGTAGAAGTGAATAGATTTGGACACATATGTTTTTTTTCCCTGTCCAATGCACTTGGGTCCCACACAAAATATGTGAGGTCCACACATATAAGACGATTTCAATCAAATTTGTGTTAGCTTTTGTGCAATTCTATCTCTATCCGTAGTTTTTTTGGTGGATAAATAGAGAAATGTGTGTAAGGAGCATTGCTATGGGTACTCCATTTGGTGCACACCAAATGCACATTACGTATGAGACCCATTTCGGGATTCCACACAAATGATCGGAGCTGCTTGACCTATTTAAAACATGTTTCTAAGAATTCTAGGAAAAAAATCTGTTCAGTGGGATATTGGTAAGAGTTTGATCAATTATTCATTTTTTTTGGGGTAAATTTGATCAATTATTCATTCAATTTCCTGTCAGAAAATTGATCTACCAATATCCGATCGAGCTGATTTTTTTTTTTTTTTTTATAGAAATCCTTAAAAAAACATTTTGAAACAACTTGTAGCTTCGATCATTTGTGTTAAACTTGAGATGGGCTCCACACAACGCGGTGTACATTTGGTGTACGTGCAGCAATGGTGTACCGGCCCATAGTTTTATTAGAGTGTAAATGTGCATGTAGGTCCCAACATTACCTCTGTTGCCAAGGTCCGGACCCAGCCACAACCAAGTACACATCCGAGTGCTTTTCTTTGATCATCGAAAATGCCTCAAATAACAGCGGATGCCCTTTATCTTTCACTAATCTTCCAGCCACCCCAAGCACCAACCTAGCATTACCCGGGACCCCAATTCTAGTTCTGAACTCAGTTCCCAACCTCAAGTCCACCCCAAAATCGCTGTCATCGATTCCGTTGACGATCACGTGAACCCGTTCGTTCGGGATTTGGTACACATCCCTTAGCATTTCACCACAGCTGTCGCTTATTGCAATGTGGTGTTGGTAGTTTTGGAAGAATTTTATTTCCTTTATGACTTTGGGGATTACTCCAAACAGGCTGTGGTTGAATACCGGTGATATTGGCTCGCTGGGCGGCCGGATCAATTCTTGGTAGATGGACGAGTGGACACTTTCCAAGGCTATACCTGTTGGCGAATTAGACATTAAATTGTTTAAAATGATGTGCAAAAGGTCTAAAGACAAAATCCATAATTAGTTGAAGTTCGTGTGATCAATTAAAGTTAATTTATACGAAAAAAGGTTAAATAAAAGATGAAAATTAGGATAAATTAAATGGGAGACAAATGAGTTGTGCTAATTAGAGGTATTATTCCCGGTCACTTGCAAAAATAAAATAAAATTAAAGGCACAACTATAAATCTCACTAATTTACACCATTGGCGCCAATATTTTGTCAAATTTCACTTATAAAATCTCAATATATATGCCAAAATTATAGCGTTGAGAGGAAGATGAAATGGGATAGACCTGCAAATACGAGATCAGATATTTTTAGCAAGTCTACCACAAAAGCCATGAGAGAAAAATCATTATATTTACATGACACTCAAATAATTGAAATAGTCGTCTTTTGATGGCATTTTGAAAAATAAAAATCATGTTAATGAATGTCTATATTGATCCACGTCATTCTGTACTGAAATTTGAATGAGAGTTCACGATTTACATTTCACTACCTACTTAATAAAATTGTCACCCGGACCGAATCAATATTGCAGTAATTGTAAGTTTTCAATCTTTTTTTCCTCCCGTTGGAATTTTTTATTTTTTCTTTTTCAAAAACTCAATTCCAACATGAAATCAACCAACAGTAATTATTAGAGTAACTTTTAGATTGAATTGACCAAAGTTGATGGTTCACATGAACGATACCATGCCATGTGACTGCAAGGTTGGGAAGTTTGACAGCCAACCAATGAGGCAGCGCCACGCTCTCCGTGTGAACCACATCAAACGGTTTAGTCCGGTTCTCCTCTTCAAACTGCTCCCAAGCCTTATTATATCTCCACTTGCCCGGTTCACCCTCATGACAGTGAATTATCGGCTCACCCTCACCCGAACTCCCCTCCAAAGTGCTCTTCACCACCTCTTTACCCACGCTCTCCAAAGGCGAGGTGAAAACGTGAACCATGTGGCCGCGGCGGGCCAGCGCCCCGTAAAGCGTGCGTGCGTGCCGCTCCATCCCGCCGGGCGCTGGCCCCACCGGCCACTTCCGCGAGAAAACCGCGACCCTCAGTTTCACCGGGGGAGGAAGGCGGCGGCCTGCTCCCCTGGCGAACTCGAGGCGGTTCCACGAGAACTCGGCGGCGCGGAGGTCGCCAGACCAGCCGTCGGCGACCCCGGTGGCGCCGGAGAGGGTGGCGCAGAGGGGAGCGACGGGGGCGTGGAGGAGGAGGAAGGTGGGGACGGTGAAGAGGACGGTGAAGAAGAGGGTGGTGGAGAGTTTGGATTTGAGAGAGAGGGTTGGTTTCTTTGGCTTGGTGTTGTGAAGGGCCATTTGGGACTGTTTTTTGTTTTTCAAAAGTGGGAAGTGTAAAAGAGGTCTATAGAGAGAAATTGGGTAAATGCATGTGTTGTGTTTTTGGTTTGTGTTTGTGATGTGTTTGGCATGAATGGTGAATAATTTGTGGGGAGGTAGGCACGCACTAAAGCAAGTGGGGGGTGGAAGTTTGTGCTTTGTGAGTGCACTTCTCACGCATATAAATACGAGGTTGAAGGTTGGATTAATACTCCCCTAATTAGTGACTAACATTTTGTTTCTTGTTATTTTGGCAATGGTTTAATACAGAAACCAAAAAATAATTGATAATCCGGAATTAAGGCTCAGTTTGAACTGTCTTAACTTAGCTTTTTGGTTAGCTCATTTTTTATTTTACTCTATTTTTCATGAACTTATTCTTGGGTCTTGGTCAATTTATGTAAATTGTTGGATGGATGAGAGACGTCTTAATTACAAAGTACAGTTTAAATTATTTTCACTGTCGGCAGAAACAAAAGTTTCCTCCAAATCGATTGCATTGCGTCACATGTCCATGTTCTATTATTTGGGACCACTGTTTGGACACATGAAGCAATGCAATCGATTTGGAGAAAGCTTTTATTTTCACCAGTGGTGGAAATAACTTAATCTTAAAAAGTATTAAAACATTATGGACCAGGAAATTCATATAAAAGGTCAAGTAAGCTAATTGTATGTCCATTTTGACCCCTTTTTTAATTTATTTAAAACTTTTGATATTTTTGTAAATTTCTTTATTTTTGATATTTTTGTAAATTTCTAGCTAATTGTATGTCTAGATTATTAGTTGTAGTTATTGTAGTTGATTGTCTTTGATTTGCAATAGGCAAGATCATACAAGTTTATAAAGGACCTCATGTACTCAAAATCTGGAGTCGTCACTACACAAAGAGAGCCATAAAGGTTTCAATATGGCCGGGTTTCATGTATATATCTAGACGTGTGTGTAGCTCGAATGGAGTTCGATTAGTCTCTGATTTTAGTTATGGGTTAATGGATGTTTTGGTTGCTAGATTTGGTGTTTTCTGGATTTTCAAAAGGTGGTGGTTGTCAATTTTGAAATTGGGTTTACGGGAATTGGTTGTAGGCTTGGAGGAGTTGATGGATGAGGTAGTGGCTAGTGGTGGCCGATGGTAGGAGGGCTGGTGGAGTCATTGGTAATGAATTTTTGAACTTTTAGGTTGTTTTTAGATATTTGTAGGAGAAATGCTTAAAAAGGCTCTTATTTTACAAAAATGCTAGGGTCACACCATTTAGCCGCACCCAAACCACACCGTCCAACGTGGTGTGCCCCGTAAGCGATGGGCCACCTCTTTGCTAACTAAAAAAAACGAATTTCAGAACTCTAAAAACACACCCCTGCTTTTTGTGATCCGGGGAGAGAGTTTGAATTGGAAAGTTTCTTGTCTCTTATCTCATAATTGGATGTTGGGATAAGCGAGAGCCTATAAATAGAAGAGACGGAGTATGTTTTAGAGTTACAAGCTTGCCAAAGTAAGTGGTCAGAGTTTGAATTAGGAATTAAATGCAAACCATCTAGCATATTCAACATACCTTTCAGCTCTTCCATCTCCCAAATAAAAAGGTTTCTTCTGAATTGGAATTCCCTAAGAACTGCTCTTCTTTTCTTTGGAGAACCTTAGCCAAAGTTTCAAAACTTGATGCTATTAAACTTGGTATTAATGCTTTAACTTCTTTGTTTACCACGCATTCTTGTATTCCAAATAAAGAAATTCAAATCATGAGCTGATGAATTTTGGAGACTTTACCTTGGTTGTTCTATTTTTGCAATGTTTTTTGTGTTGATTCATACCCTCGCATCATCCCGCCGAAAATATGCATTGAAATAAATGATGTAACCATCAAAACATACATTCATTATATCCTCGCTTTTCCGTGTGGATGACATTCTCACCCAAAATACATCTTTCATATATGTAGGTGCCCACCATTTCGTCTCTAGATACCACCCATGTAACCATGTGTTTTTTTGGAGCTCGTACTTTTTGATGAACACATCACAAGCATTCTGAAATTATTCTATCGCCAGTGAATCATAAACCACATTGCTCAAATGTCAACTAATTGATTACATAATATCTCATATGCACCTTTTTCATAATATCTCATATGCACCACAAATGTCAGGTGTCAGGGAATACATTTTCTATGGTACTTTTCATGGCCGTCAATAATAATTGCTTTGGAAGCACAACTCCACATGCATGTCATCCAAGTCTGAAATAACCATGATAATGACCATGTGTCTTCATGAGAGAAGAGTCAACATCCCAATAGTATCGACCGACCATGATGATTCATGCCTACTAATGGATCAAAAGCCATGTCATACTTGTTTACCAAGTACGTTGTGTCAAATGTCACAACATCGTTGTACTCCTTACAAGCTTTCTTACTCCTTACATCAACCCAGAATACATTTCTTAGTCGACGATTTTCACTCAAATCCATGGCAAAAAGATGTTTGAATTGTCAGGTTTCGTTCTTATGAAGTAACTATGCATCTTTACAGCATGTCCTTCCACAAGGCGTAAACATCAAACATTGTCCAAATAATTTCTGCAATCATTCGCAAAATATGGAAGCTTATTAGGTCTCCCAGCCTGAATCTGATGTGAGTCATAAGTCTTGTGCATTTTTATCACAACTTTATCATTCAATTCAAACTTTCTTTCACGTGTTTATCAAGTACCTTACTGCTCTTGTAAAATGTAGATTTTCAAGGGCTCTTATCATGGTTGTGCTCAAAGACAATTTGTTTTAACCTCCACTTTCCATCTAGGTATTAAGAAACATTAAGGCGAGCTAGATAATTAACTTTTGTTTGTGGTCATGGCTTGACGGGGTTGCTTCCTCTCACCCTTGTCTTTCCACCTTTGTTATATTGAAAAATTACATGCCTCGAGTTTCCATCTCTTCCCTTTTTCGACGATCTTTTAGCCATAGCAACCCCCATTTCTTTAGCAAATCTTGACTAATACAAATAAGCTTTGTTTGATTGTAGACACCCCAATTTGGGCCTACGAAAATCCGTAGCGTTCCCGATGATGAAAGTGAACTTTCAAACACGCTTAGAGCTTAGAAAGGATGATTGAAATTTAACCAAAACCTACCGAACACTTCCAAACCAAAGATCAAAAGAAGCCGTTGAATCCATTCTATACACCTGAAGCGCATCTGCATGCACCTGAACCATTCCCCTTCAGGCATCTGAACCTCTCTCATGCACCTGAAGCACCTCCCTTCAGGCGCCTGAACCCATTTCATGCACCTGAAGCCATCCCTTTAGGCGCCTAAAGCAGTTTTCCAGAATTTTAAATTTTGAGTGGAAAAATTTGGATGCAATGATTATGATGCGATTTTGGTTGATTCTGCAAGGGAGGAGCGTCTATGGCCTAAGTGAACCCCTAAAGTGACCCCTAAGAGGCCAAAACAACCTTTGAAAGCCTTATAAATACCCCCACACCCCTCATTTGAAGGGGTTCCACCATTTTTCTGAAAAATTCAGCCAAAACCAACCATTTCTCTCTCAAGAAAACACCCAAAAACCACAGTAAAGTCTCATCCAAACCTCCATCATCCATCCAAAATCCTTTTTCATTATCCAAATCATCCATTTCAAGCTCCAAAAGGTAGTTAATCCACTTAATTAGTGTGGCAAGGTTCTTATTGAGGGAAGTCAGTAGGTCCATGTTGGTTCTTGATACCAATAATGGGCTTATCGTGACTTAAACACATCAAGGGATCAATTTTGCTCAGCACCTGAAGCAACAGCTTCAGGCCCAAGCCATTTTCATCTTTTTTTTTTTTGTCTTAAAATGTTTTATCTTGGTCTATAGTTATATTGATGATGGTTTAAATCCCAAGAGCAAGCTGTTTACTTCCTATTTTCCACTCAAAAAGGTGAAAATCATACTTTTAAAGGGGGAAAATGACCATCAATGTAGCCAAAACTATGTATTCACCACAAAATCTCTATTGAAGGTCATTTTCTTTGCATGCAAGAGTGGAAAGTCTCTGTTTTGCTATTTGAACGGATGAAAAAACATGTTTTTATGAGAAATAAATGATGTTTTATGGTACAAATGAGTTGTTAGATGAAGCTTTCCAGTTTGTTTGTCTCTCAAAAGAGTTTTAACATCATTATTTTACCTGATCCAGTAGCAAAACAGAGGTGAAAGTTGGTTTGATCAAGCACCTGAAGCTACTGAAGCAGTAGCTTCAGGCGCCTGAAGCCCCTTTCAGGCGCCTGATCCTTTCAGCTTCAGGCCTTTGAAACATATCTTTAGGTGCATGAAGAAAAGTTCAAACATCAGGTTGTATTTTTCAAAAGTGGTCTCAAATGGTTTATGCTACCAGTTTCAAAGTCAAAATAGTGGTAAAAACGAGTTTCAAGCAAGCACCTAAAGCATTGGCCTCTGGCACCTGAAGCCCTTTTCAGGCGCCTGATCCTCTCAGCTTCAGGTGTTTGAAGCATTCCTTCAGGTGCTTGAAAGAAAACAAAAGGGTTGATTTAATCTTGCAAAAAGGGTTCCAAAAAGCTTTTGTGTCATTTTATTCACAGTTTATGGTCACTATTATCAATATTCATGTCATTCTACTCTCATGCCATGTCATTTACATGATCACAAGCATCCACTTTCATATGATTAATTGTGGTGATCTTTACATTCTTATCTTGTTCATGTGATTTGAGTTTAAGAAACGAATGTTTTCTAAAAATCCCTTAAATACTTAGTAGAGACCGATTTTCATAACCCGGCGAGGGGGGTGCCTTAAGAACCTTCCTCGTAACTTAGCTCCCGAATTCGAGAAATTCTGGAATCGACGTGCCAGTAAAAACTTTTTCCGAAGTAAGGGCAAAAGAGTCATTTTTGAAAAATCGGTTTCTCGGATACGGTCCTTAAACCCGGGTGGCGACTCTAAAATCATAATCATATTTTCGAAACTCGGTGAATTTTTGCGGGGTGTCCACATTGATGTGTTGAATTCTATTCCCACTTTCGGTTCATCAACTCTATCTTCACCATTTTATGTTGCATCATTTCCATCCTCATTAGTATCTATCTCATCACACTTTTTTTTTTTTTTTATAAAGAACCACTTGATACATCTTCTTCTTCTTCTTCATTGTCCCCATTCCATACCTCTCTTTTTTTTACAACTTATTCATCTCTGCAAATTTGTGAAGATAGAGGAGGCATTGCCAACGGAACAGACTTCGGCGACATAAGTGACTATGGTGAAGGCAACTGAAACATCATCTACTACTTTATAAAAAAAAGAAAAAAAAAAACCAAAACTACTTAACTTTTAACTCAAAATATTAAGAAAATACTTAACAATTTTTACCACAAAAAAATGATAAGGTAAAATTTCAACAAATTTCCTGACCTTTGTCGTGGATTCGATCAAATCTCGTCTGGTTTTGGTGGAGGGGAGGCATTGCAGGCTGTGGTGGTCGTCGATGGTGGAGGGCAGCCCTAGCATCGTCGCCCCTTTCGGTGGTGGGTGTGGTTTGATCTTCTTCTTGTCTCCCCTTTCGTCGAACTCTCTCTGTGGATACTAAAAAGCATGGGTGTGTTTTTAGAGTTTTGAATTTCATTATTTTTTTAGTTAGTAAAGTGGTGGGGCCTACCAGCTACGTGGAACGCCACGTAGGACGGTATTTGGGGTGTCGCTGATCAGCGTAACCCTAGCATTTTTTCTTATTATAACGGTCCAAATGGCTAGTGTCTAGACTGGAACCAATTGAACACACATTTGTGACGTTGGAGACTAAATTGACGCAATGTCTAGTTTAGGGACCAAAATTATACTAGCATGACACTTGGGGAACCAAAAAAGGTAAATAAACCATTCTACATAAATCTCTCCACTGGTTTAGGTGAGATAATAAACAAAACATGGTGAACAAGAGTGGTCATTGTTTTGTTATTGTACTTTTTAGTCCTCAATAATTTTCCAAGTGAACCCTCTGGGGTTGGCCAAAGCAATAAAATGTTGTTGCTTAATGAGATCTCTCATGTTCGAATTCCACACAGGCCAAACATTTCAAATCTTAGGATTACTGGAGGGTTTACTCGGTCGTTAATTTCCAAACCCTTGAATTAGTCGAGTTGCGCACAAGCTAGCCCAGACATCCGGTTTCAAAAAATTTATTCATAATTCCTCCATGTGAAGCTATGTCATGCCATCAACTCAGTCTTAGCAAGTGATCTTTTCTTTTTTCTATGTTTAATTGCCCCAGTCAAATATATACAGCTTTTGTTAAAAAAATTTTTTGTAATTTACTCATTTATAAAGTCAACTATAACCTTTAGCTCAAAAAAGACGTATTTGAGTGTAGATTTTGCCCCAAAAAGAGCCCTTGGGTGATTTGTGATGCAAGTATCAGATTTGAAACCCATGCATATATAGTATTGTTGACTTTCACTCCACCTAATGTTTATTAGATATATAGTCAACAATCAACAATGTAAGCCACCGATCGAGTGCTTTTTGCTTGGCCTCAAAAGCACTTAATTATTTACAACCCTTTTTTTTTTTGGCTTGTTGTCTTCGTAATCACCGGTTTTGGATCACTTTACGTATGCTCAAGTATTTGTTCCTTTTTCACATCCATTTTCTCCCTTTGTCACTTTTAGTATGCTTACGCATATGTGCTTTTTAAATACAGTATGTATCAAAATCGGAAAATGCTACATTCTTTTTAAGTAATGAAGAGTGTCCCGATGAATCAGACTAATTGATCTCTTCAGCTCGTCCTACTGGACTAATCTCTTAAGTCCTCCCACAACCCTTTCCATGCGTTTGTGTGAGGTGTGGTGGCCCAAATTAGATAAGTATTTCATAACATTCAAAAATAAATCCATAACATTAATTAATCTCGAATCCATAACTTTTATGTGAATAGTTATTATATCATTTGGACATAATATACTATACCATCAGCACTGAATTAATAAAATTTGTACGTTACGATTTTTTATTTTGATGTTATGAATTTTGAAACTAAGTCTTGACAGTATTAATATTTAGCAAATGGTAGTATGAATTTCTATGCAAAAATAGTGTGACTTTAGTGTTATCAATTGAACAGGATTTCGTCTAGTTTCTGGCCAAAAAAATGACCCAGATCCGGACTTCCATCATCGGCGGCGGCGTGACAACTCCGGTGAAACTCCGACGACTTTCTATCCTTGTACTTTTGGTTTCTTTTTTCTGTTTTTTTTTTTCCCGGTTTTGTAGGTTTTTTTGGTAGGTTGTATTAGGGTTTGATTTTGCTGGGTTGAATGGATATTCTTTCTTTTGGCTAAAAAAAAAAAAAGTTGAATAGGATTTTTCATATGATCAGTTCCAAAAAAAATAAAATAAAATAAAATAAGATTAACAGGATTCAAGAGGATGCCACGCCACACACTCAAATAATTATATTATACCCTTTCCCTTGTAAATCACATGAAGGACCTTATTTTTTAAGCAAATGCCTCTTTCTAATGCATGTGAATGATTTTGTACGTATCGGCAATTTTGGTAAATACCTAAAGTAACGTATCTAGAATACGTGCCACGTTATTTGGAGTATGTGACAAGTTGTAGAAAAATTTGAATCTACACCACAAATCCTTTTTTTTATAAAAAAGAACTAAATAATGGTAAGATTTGAAATAAATTTTATTTACCACTAAATAATGGTAAGATTTGAATGTCACTATTAATGATGTGTATAATCTAATCCATAATCATCGGAGATTAAAATCGTACCTTGGACTTAATGAGTTGAACAAAATTTTTGTGGCGAATCCATATAGAGTTTTATCCAAATTTAATTAGACTCCCGACAAGTTGGCGGTGGGATTGGGCCTTCGGAATTAATTGAGCTGCATGTAAATTGGCCCAGACATCTGAGTTATAAAAAACAAATTGGGCGAGAGTTAATTGTTCAAAAAGTGGTGGAAATATTAGGTATAACAGTAGTAGCACAAATTGATATAAGAATCACACATTATAATTTTGAGGACTACATGTTTGCGTGATGTTAATTATAATTTTTGTTTGGTTAATAATACCACTTAACAGGACCTGACCCTTGCACTAATATATGTCCGATTTCACGGAGAAAAACTTGGGTGCTGATCAGGTATGGCCACGTGGTGTCCAACCAGGCATCTTGGCCGTCTAAAAGTGTTTTGGACGTCCTAGGTTGCAAATAGAGAAATAGGAGAGTGAGAGGGAAGAAATCTGGGCCGTTCAATACACTGTTGGAAGGCCAAGATGCACGGTCAGACACCACGTGGCAATACCCGACCGGCACCCAAGTTTTTCTTGATTCGATGGGACTGGCAAGTGAAGAGGCTTATGGATAGGCATTCGATTAGGGATTGTTTTTTTTTTTTTTTTTTTTGGGTCATGGATTTTTTGGGATAATTTAAAATTTTTCTAACTATAAGAGTGGTTAGCCTAATTTATTTTATTTCGGCTTATTTGTGTCTTACATGGTTTTTCTAATTTTGCTTTAATTTTTTACACTTTTTTTTATAGCTCTCGTTGTGATTGATAATTTCAAAAAAAAAAAAAAATGCAGGTTCTTAGTTATTTTTATTCCCGCTGAACTTTTAAGCTTTTTGCTACAACATTTTAATTTTAAATTTTTCTCCTCCAGATGGATAAAAAGATTCAAATAAAGAAGTAGTAAAATTGATAAGAATTCAGAAATACATGCAACAATAGAAAATGGAATTTAAAATTAAGTCAGGCGAAATGGGCCCTAAGAGGCCTTAGGACTATTTTGGGTTAGGCCTCGTAAGATTATTGTTGCACTAATTTTGGAGCCGAATTATTCTTACAGGCTTTAACCATCTGATCTGGTTATAAAAAATTGACATTACAGGATTACAGGTTTGCCCTTTGTGTCCCTAGCATTATTGTTTTTAATAATTTTCATATGCTTTTTGCTAGCTATCATGGAATAAATTACTGTGGCAACATGCGAAACTCCATCCCCACCCCACCACGACGACTTCCACCCCTCCACCATGTTGTGAAGGTTTAAATACTCACAAAGCGGACGAATCTATAAGAATATAGAAATCGCAGGAACGACAAATTAACCCGAGGGGCTTAATTTTGCTGATAGACGCAGTTGAAGAGCTCAATTATATATTATGAATTTATTTCCTAATCTAGTTCAACAGTTTTTGGAATTTTGATGAAACAAGCTTGCAAATTATAAAAGATGGTTACAACAAGTAAATTAAATACCGGAGGATCGAAATCCATCACATGGACATATCCATCCATGATATTTATGGTTTTCTATTCTCTAATTGCACTAGACAATAAATTGTGCAAAATCCTTTTATTGTGAAAAAATAAATCTAGACAACTCTTTTTACTAGCTTCATAAAATAGTTCTTCTTTTTCTAAACAAATATTTTGAATCAAACCACTCACTCAATTTGTCAAAACACAGTTTACATCCGTTTTTCACACATCATAAAATGAATCCAACAAAACAAAATGAAAATTCAATTTCCCAATGAAAAATATGCAAATGAACAAGAAGAAGTTTATCATTAGAAAATATGCTATCTTTATTTAGACAGTCACATACATAAAATCGATATTTAAACAAGTAATTTCATCCTAGTCCTAACAACAAATTTAAGCTAACAAAGGAATAATCAAAAGAAAGGCAATAAATAAGAAGAACTTACTTGAATTCATTGACAAACGATAAACTCCTCCTTCTCAATATTTTGGGGTGTTTGGAAGCCTCGTTTTCATCTTTTCCTTTTCAACTTTTTGGATTATGGTCAGAATGCATTTTGAATATGGTAGGAATGTTTGGAAAAAATGGGCAGAATACATTCCATAAGTTCTTTTATTAACCAAAATAGGAAAATGAGAAGTCAAAAAACTCATGCTGAGCTCCTTTTCGCTTCTTGCCTCCAACGTCAAAATCTGAAGACGTGTTTTGGCATGATGTGTCTTGGTATTTGGTACCCAAACACCCAAAAATTAAAAAGGATAAGTAGAAAATGCAAAAAGCCATAAGCCAAACACCCCCATAGAAATCTCTTTAAAATGATGTATGAGAAAAAGAATGCCACAGGAAATAGCAAAAACGAAGAACTCTTTTCCCTCTGCAGATGTCTAACTATAGCTCTCATAAGCACTTTCTTTTATAGGAATGTTTTGGAAAGAAATACGCAAGGTATGTTGGCCAGTGCAAGGTATGTTGGCCACTGCAAGTGGGCTAACTTTTTGACCTCTTCACTCCAACGTATTCTACTCAAACAAATTATTATTTTTAACTGGCTATATTGATATGATCTAATCCAACCGAAATTAAGGATCGCAACGTGCGGTTCGGTTTGGTCCGATTTCGAATCAAAATAAAAAAAAAAGTCTAAAAATCCAATCAAATCCGACGCGAAACCTATCTAGGTTTCTTTTTCACTTAAATAGTTACCTTGGATGACGGGGATCGGTTCAAGTTGGAATATTTTCCCAAATCTAGTTTTTGTGTTTGTGTCTCTAAATAGTTACTTTACATGATGGGGATCGGTTCAATTTGGAATATTTTCCCAAATCTGGTTTTTGTGTTTGTGTCTCTAAATATATTAGGTCATGACTCTATTTATATGTAAATATACTTTAGGATTCGGGATCGCGTTGGGTGTAGATACTGGATGAAACTGATCCAATGGCATTTTTCAATCATTTTTAGGTGAAAATGCAAGATAAATGGGTAGAAATTTGGAGCCATTTGTGGCAGCAAAAATGGTACACCACGTATAGCTCAAGTCATTTCTCTACCACTAAACTTGCTGACTTGATGGTTTTTTGTAAAATGACTTGAGCCAATTAATGCCCTTTTTTGCAATGAAAATATAGACACTTTATCAACAAAAAAAATAAAATAAAATTACATTGTTCCAATTTATCGGATGTCCCCGAAAGGACAAAATAAAATTACATTTTTGGCGCAATAGCTCAATGCCATTCGTAGTGCCAATCTTTTTTGCAAAATGCCCTTTATATCCCATTTTCAAGCAAAAATGGCATTAATGTTTTGGAAGAGTTACGAAAAATTGGTTGTTGGGTGATGATGTAGCAGAAATGGCCATGCCGTATTTGCAGCCATTTTTGCAACCATTTTTGGGTGAAAATGGTATCATGATAAATAGTTGGATCTTATGGTAGCAAAAATGGCACATTCATTGTGGCACCAATATTTGCAAATTTGGCCCCCTTTTTTTTTTTTTGTCTTGGAGAGTACTTACTTCCAAAACTTTTTAATGGAAAAGGAAATAAAAATTCTCTAAGCTCTAATAATACGCTGCCTCTCAAAACATCTAAATTTAAATCATGCACACCTACGATGAGATTTTCGAGAAGTTGGGTTGCCAACCGCCTTTGGCAGCTGCATGAGGATAAGTACATGTAGGGGTGCACATACACCTGGCTGGGCCGGGTTCGGGCCGGGCTTATACTAGATAATAACGAGGTTTGTGGATGCCCAAGCCCGACCCGTTTATGGTCGGGCTTCATTTAATATGCCCAAGCCCAGCCCAATTAAAATTTTATTTTCCCAAACCCGTCCAATAAGCCCATTTTTTTTTTTTAAACATGATATCACAAATATAAATTAATCAACTATAATAACAATTCACAACCGTAATAACATACTCAAACTCAAAGTTCTAAGTTCTTATAAAAATAGTAACAAAAAACCCCAAAAATTAAAAAGCAATTGCAGTGCTAAAAAGGATGAAACTCTCCAACATCCATCAATCTCTAACACCCAAAAACTTCTCGTGGGTATCTCTCCTTTAAAAGCACACTTCTTCACAACAGATCCTGTAGAGTACAATAAAAATAAAAGGAAGAAAATAATGAATTATTACCATAAGACAATAGTTTAAGGGAAAAAAAGAACCTTCAAAGTTTTCTTAACAGTTGCTTTTTAATTTCTAACCCTAAAGAACTAGGAGCTGTAACATATATATTATATAGTATTAAAATAATCGGGCCGGGCTGGGTCGGGTTGGGCCTCAAAGCAATTTCCCAAACCCAGCCCATTTAGTAAATGGGCTTAAAATATCAGCCCAGCCCGGCCCTATGGGCCTAAAAATTTATTCCAAGCCCTAAAAAAAATGGGCTGAACTGGGCGGGCTACCGGGCCGGTGTGCACCCCTAAGTACATGGTCTCCAATAGAGAGGTCTTCAACTTGCTATATTTTTTATCTTCAAATTTTACTTCATTTCTTCATTTTTGATCTTCAAATCTTAATTTTGAATTTTACTACTCTAACTATATTTCATTTTTTGTTCTTCAATTTGAAGGACTTTAAAATACTATATCATGTTATGTCATAATTTATTTATCATAAAAATAGTGTAATTAGAAAGATATTTAGTATTAGATCAATCATTGATTTATTTAACAAATTTTCTAAAAAAATCAATTTTAAATTTTGAAGGACAAGTTTAGGTTTGAAGATAAATGAATGAAAGTTTCAAGAAATAAAGAATGATGGTTGGAGTTCATGTAAATAGTAGTATTCTTCGAAAATCACTTTTTGAGTTAAATATCTTATTTTGGTTCTTCAAAATAGAGAATTTTGACGAATTGGGTTCGAGATGCTCTAATGAATGCAAAAAAGAAAAAAGGGGATTTTATTTTTTGTCGCGTTAACAGACCCGATATTGTTGTATCAACCCGAACCTGAGACTTCTCACTTGGGCTCTTAGACCGCCCTCCATGACCACCTGGGCTAAAACTCTGGATCAAACAAAACTTGGGTTGGAGCTTGCGAGATTGGGCTTATTAGTCTACTTTTGGTCTCAAGTCAAAGTTGGGCTGGCAGTAACGGATACTAATAAACGGCGTAGTATGGAACAAAGTCCCAGCTTTATCTCTCACAATCGTTTCCACTATCCACTCTCTCTGCGTATTTCCTCAACTCCGGCGGCTTAGATCCGAGGAGTTTGGAAAACCCTAACCCTAGAAATCAGATCGACTCGCTCTCTCTCTCTCTCTCTCTCTTCGACCCTTTTTCTTCTCTCTCTTCATCCAGAGATCTTCAGACTTCACCGACCTTTAACTGCAATCAAGTATACTTCTTGTTTCTTGGTCTGTATGTTTTTATCTTCGTATATATGTGTAAATCTACATAAGGATTCGATTCATCAAGTAGACTATATGTTGAGGATTTGTACTAGTATCGGAGCTGAAAAGATTTGTTATTGAAGTTTCTTGATTTTTTACATTTTTTTCTTTCTGGATTGAGGATCTTTGTATGTTGCTCTAGCTGCTTGATTTCTTTTGAGTACAAGTTCTGTTAGATAATTCTGTGTTTCCACAACCTGTAAATTGTGCTTTGTGTGCTTGTAAGATGAATAGGTTGTATGTGTATTTTCACCGAAAAAAGGAAAAAAATGGTTGTATGTGTATGTAAAGATTAGTGCTTTATTTAGTTACTGAAATTTGTCTATGAGGGGTGAGTGGGTAACAATGAAAGAGTAGGTTGTAAAGGAGAATTGGAGGATTGGTGGTAGTAATTATTCAAGCATGGTTTGGGGCTAGAGTTGCTAGGCGGAGACGGAAGCTCCTGATTCGCTTGATGTGTCTTATTCGGTGAGAGTGAAATAGTAGATATTTTGGTAGTGTGGTGGAGAGGCCTATTTATGCTTAAGAGTCTTTTACTCTCTAGTTTGCCTAGTTGAGAGTCAAGGGAGTATTGCTTGGTACGTAGACATTGTTCGAGTATAGAGGGGGTACAGTGGAGTATAGGGCATAGGTTGGTTTTTAGGCTTTGTGTTTTTTGTTTTTTTTTTCCCTCTCTTTTTGGCATTCCCTCGATGTCTTTTCTATAAATGTACTGATTATCAAATAAATAAAAGGAAATCTTGAATGGAGGATGGGGGGCTGGTTGCAGGATAGGTGAACTGTGTGTTGGTTTTGAAGAATTTCTATACACTATTTTCTTGGTCATTGGATGATTTATGAACCCTATACTAGCATCATATAAATGCTTCTTGAGTCCTTGTTGATGCTTGTCAAATTAGAGGCTTTGTCCCCACCTTCTTTTTCAAAATTGAATTTGAGCTAGCAATTGCATTTTATTCCCCATGTTTTTATTACCTATCGGAAGTCGCTAGACTGTTGATTTGTTTCAAAAATATATTCGCCCTGTTCGTTTCCCAGTTTAGTTTTAGTTTTAGTTTTGATGACATCATCATTTCCCTCATTTTTCTCTCTATCTCTCTCTACTCATTACACCTGATGACATCATCAAAATTAAACTAAACTATCTAACCAAACACAGCCATT